>CM051000.1:6729906-6887406 GCA_027704905.1 Muraenolepis orangiensis | reverse complement strand
AGAAACCACTCAACATAAATCACAAGGTTGTTTAACATGTGGTGCTTCACACCACACGCTCTTCAAATAGCGTGTGTGTGTGTTCCTCCCTCCTCGCATGAGACTATAATGTTTAGCATAACTCCCTCATGAATTTCACAATTGCTGCAAATTATCCTCGGAGGCAAGAATGTTGAGAATGCACCATGTGTCAGGAGACTTCTGTCAAATATAAACATATTCAACAACCACACAAACATGTTCTCAGTGAAAAGATAAGAGTAAAATATCTATTTTTTTTTATTCCCCCAAACTCGTACACTAGCATTCTCATTGCATCTTGTTTTAACAGACTTTCTCTTTCTTCTGACCAGCTACAGAGAAAATTAGATAAGGCATGTGAGATAAGGCATGTTTTACTGTGAGATAAGGCATGTTTTACTGCAACATTTACAGCTCCTAATATGGCCTTTACCTCTGGAGAGAAACACGTCATTTAGCAGAGATGCAAAAGACTGGGGGTGTCTCTGCATGGACAGACTTTTGGCTTTTTTCTCTCTAACCCTTTCTGTAATTCCTCCTATGACATCACCCTGCTGCACCATGATCCCAGGATTCTCATCCTGTCCACAAACCCAACTTTTTATGTTCCACGAACCCAAGTTTTTATTTGCCTTTTTACTTCTTTATTTTCCGTCCACGTTAATAAAAATGGACTTGCTACCTAATAAACAGACGCTGAGAGGTGAACCCTTGCCCCCATGATGAGTTCTGCAGCGAGCCACTCGCCACATAATCATAGATATATATGTATCCATTTATCATTACTTTATCTGTAATATATTTATGTGTATATATCATTACTTCATCCGTTATATAATATATGTAATGATAAAGATACATACATATATATTGCAGATAAAGAAATGGTGAATAGATATACGGATGAAGTAATGATAAAGATACATACATATATATATATACCTATTCATCATTACTTTATCTGTAATATAATACATGGATGTCTGTGAATATGAGAATATGTCCCCTTTAGATACTTGGGGGACTATTGTATCTTGGACACTGTATATCTCTATGATGCACGTCCTGTATAACTAATGGGGCCGTGCGGTAACCGCATGCGTTGGTCCCTTTGTTCTACAGGGAAGAACGATGGGTCTTTTGTGGCGGTTGGCTTGAGGGCAGATGTTGAGGAATGCAGGAGAACCACTATCCCCAGTCACCAGATGTTCTCTCTTCCCCTTATTGCTTGTGCGAAGGAAATGGATTGCGTTTTACTTTAAACCGACCATATCCATCGCTTAAAATTTGGAATTTATATTAAAGGGAGCAGGACTTTACTGTATAGTCCATGATGGTCGCTCGGCGCTATAGCCGGAAAATGGCGGCAGTATGGCTCAGGAGGTAGAGCGGTCGCCTCGCAACCGGAAGGTTGCTGGTTTGATCCCCGGCTCCTCCTAGCAAACAAACTGTGTGTCCTTGAGCAAGACACCCTAACCCTATCTGCTCCTGACGTGCTGGCTGTCTCCTTGCATGGCTGGTTGCGTCGGTGGTTGAATGTGTGTATGAATGGGGGAATGTGAGGCATGACTTGTAAAGCGCTTTGGATAAAAAGCACGATATGAAAGCATCCATTACCATTTGTCTTTGGCCGTGTCCGACGGTGATTCTCGACTTGGGGTTTGACACCAGACCTGACTACTAAATGCACCTCTCTGTGCTGTGTTCCCCAGGGGTCTGTCCATCGGCCGGTGCCACAGTCGGCCGATAAGTGTCACTTGTGCGGGAAGCGGGTCTACGTGGTGGAGAGGATCTGCACCGAGGGCCTCTCCTTCCACAGGGAGTGTTTCCGCTGCCAGACCTGCAGTTGCCCGCTGAGACGGGGGGGCCGTGTGTTCGACTCCGAACAAGGTACGGAGCGCTTTGCCGGTCACCTGTTGGGATAATGGTTTACAACGGCCCGCAGTAACTTTTTAACCAAAATGTAAAACTTTTGTGTGTGCTCTTGCAGGAAAACTTTTTTGCAAAACGCATTTTCTACAACCTAAAAATGGCACACAGCGAACGAGTGTTCACGAGCGCACAGTAAGTTGTATTTAAATTGTATTCCATATAGTGAAAACTCTCAAACAACCCAGTTTTTATTTAATTGTATTCCACATAGTACAATGAATTTCACATCTTGCTTCCCTGCTCCACCAATCAGAGTTCCTGCGGGCGCCCGGACTCTGAGGAGCCCACAACCGATAATGCCAGTCAGACACGGAGGCCCTCGGGCAGCGGGACGGATGGCAGCACGCAGAGCCCCTCACCACCACCCACACCACCACCAGGTACCCTCACCTCACTGCTCAGGAAGGGCCTGAGCTGGCCCCTGGGTTTGACCCGTGCCATTTGGGGGGCCCCTAGCCAACTGAGCGGCTGGCTGGGCGGCCGCACGCGGGCCGCCTGCGTCCACGTGGGGGCCAACGGCCAGGACTACGCCTTCCTCTATGAGCTCCTGAGCGTGGGGCTGCCCCTGCTGCTGGTGATGCAGGAGTCCCTGTGGCAGATGTACGCAGAGGCCCTGCCCCCCCTGGCCCTCTCTTTATGGCCTGTGGTGCTGTGGCTGGAGGACAATGTTGGTCTCAGGTTCACTTAGATGCTCTCCTGACGTCCTCGTCCTCCTCCTCCTTCTCTTCCTCCTCCTCCTTCTCTTCTTCCTCCTCCTCTTTCTCCTTTTCCTCCTTATCTTCCTCCTCCTCACCAACGCAATGATCACAAGTGCAATTAGACGTTCTTCGTGCCTAATGTGATTGGCAGAGAACCTTTTGACGATTGGGGACCAAAGAATAATTAATTCTCATAATAATTAATCCAGCTATTAAAAAATATATATATATATTTTTGTAATAGCTGGA
The DNA here is from genome assembly GCA_027704905.1 of Muraenolepis orangiensis. Taxonomy (NCBI): domain Eukaryota; kingdom Metazoa; phylum Chordata; class Actinopteri; order Gadiformes; family Muraenolepididae; genus Muraenolepis; species Muraenolepis orangiensis. The sequence goes on along the minus strand of CM051000.1, from coordinate 6,884,506 downwards.
ATTGGAGGTGTTTTGTGTATCTTCATATTTATTAATGGTCAGACAGGGTTTTTTGGAGGGACCTTTTAGACTATTCCAGACCTAAAGGCACATTGGGTCTGTGATGCTGAATAGCGTGGCTTTGGACCGTTGCTGTAGAGCCGTTCCAACTCTCCTACCTTTTTAAAGTGTTTTCCGTGGGTCTGTAGTAGTAAGCACTTTACTTTAGTAAGCAAGGTTACTCCCGGACAGGGGTAACGTGTTGACGGGCAGAGAAAACGGACACGGTACCTTCCAAAATTGGGTTGCGTGTCCTCCAGATTGAATGCGTTTACTACTTTAACAACGACTGATGTAAATGTTTACGTCATTTATTACGAATGTTTATGTTTTGTTTATTTTTTATTATCTATAAACATTTTAGTCGTATTTTTTTGTGGAACTTTGCTGCCATCTGCTGGCCACTTCAAGTAGACACAATATGAAGTGGAGGATGAGAGACTTTTTTTGGTAACTACTGTTAGGCGGTCTAAACATCATTGTAGGCCCACTCATGCACCGGATGAATAATTGATGCTCATAAATAATTCATTGAAATATACATTTTAATTTATTAATGTGCTGATGTCTGAATGTCGTAATATAGCTGTATATAGAAAACTGTTACCATCCTCTTTATATATATATATTAACTGTATTGTGCTTCTTAAATGACAAATGCATCATAAATAAAGTTTTTTTTTATAGAAAAAGCCTAAGACTAATACTTTTGTATTATTATTAATTGTATTAATAGTAATTAATAATGTCTTGGGCCATCTAGTGGTACCCGGCAAAGAACAAACAAGAATTGAAGCCAAATGAGTCATGTATTGGAACCCAAGTTATCACAGATGGGAATCTAGGCATTAACAAATTGTGGCATTATAATATGATTTATTTTACATTCCTTATCGTGTTTTTTTTTGTTTGTTTTTTTTGTTCCCTCCAAATTCACATGAAGCCTGTTATGACGTTTGTGTTGCGGAACCTTCTGGATCATTAAGGGAAATGACATAATGCAGGTGATTGCACCTGCATGTCTTGTTGATGCTGTGGTGTGGCTGCAGATTTACATACCTGGATATTTAATACATTTAGTTTTTATCTGAACCATGTCTTGTTGTCTAACATACTACGTTACATGTGTATGACACTAAAATGAATAAAGATTTGAAGCGTTGACAACTTGACGGGCACATCGGGGTGTTTCTAGTATGCATGCCCTATTGACTCTCCAATGCTTGTCATGAGTCTACCACCAGGGGGCGCTCCTGCCTTTATTTGCATCGGTTGGTTTTCTCTGCACGGTTTCCACTCGGTGGAAGCATTCTTGTCTGTACAATTGACAAGGGTTTAATGGCCTGCGAGTTTTGACTACAACAATTGCTTTGTTTCATGAAAATAATAAAGAGATATTCAAATGTTTGGCATACTCACTAGACCTACTATTTACTTCTGCTGATATTGTGCTTTGCTTAATTAATACAACTTTAGACAGTCTGTGAATTACTTCATATGTAAAGTAATGTTTAGGCCTATGCCATTGTTTTCATCTCGGTGAACTATTTAAAATGACCTCAGGATGCCTGACTAGGATATGATTTTCATCTACCTTATTGTTCCATTAAAATTCAAGAAGTTTAACAAACATCAGCCATAGAACTACGTTTCAGACAAGATAATATTGCAATTCTGACCAATAATTCCCCAAAACAAAAATACATATACTGACACTTAAATGCAGGAATTCTTGAACCATCCCATAAAAGTAGCTTTATGGGATTCAATCAATTATGTAATTTGGATTAAATCAATTTTAAAAGGATGGGGAAATTTTCAATCCCAAGAAATTCTTGAGGTGGTCCCTGGACAAAATGTGAAACAATTCAGTCAATGCAAACATGGTTATATTAGTTCCCAGGTAATGTACTCTGTGTTCTCAAGGCCTATGTGTGCTGTCAACATGTAGCCTCGTAAGACCGTCCAGATACTCATGTAAGCTTTTCCCAAAGGGAATCTGAACTTGTGAAATTTGGACGATATCCCGAGGTGCCGTCTCTCTCTATGCTGAAGGTGTAAAGAAGAGCGTCCCCTACAGCTGCTGCCTCCCTCACCTCTCCAGATGACCTCAACACTGTCCCTCTGTGTGGTGGTTCCTTCACAAAATAGACATGTATACATGCTCATTTAAAAGAGTCCCATTAATAAGCAGAAGTGAACGGAGGGTAAAAACTGACTGTGGTCAAACTACATGAAGGGAGATGCTTTGCATGTATTGGATGGCGGGGGAAGTGGATTTTAAGCCAAATATGCAAAATAAATGGGTGAGCTATTGCTTTTAGCTGTAGGCTCTACAGTCAGTCTGGCCACGCTGACATTGGAAAGCTCAAGTGGCCCAGGTTTTCTGAAGTCCCACAGCAGTGTGAAATGTTACTCTGTTCCAACCACATTAGGGCAACTTCCTGTGGCCTTAAATCTGTCACACCTGGAAAGGATCTGAAACCTGGATTATTTTTGAGTTGTCTTGCCAACAGACAAAGAATCAAACAGACCGACAAAGGCAAATACATTACCTCCTCCCATCTTCAATGGCGGAGGTCATTTGGCTAAGCATTAAGACCTGTAAAAATGAACCTGATGGGAACCCACAGGAGCTGTAGAAATGGATCTCTTCATACTAGTTTCATACCTTGATAAACAAAACACACACATGCATGTTCTGCCTTCTTTGAAAACCTTTCTTGAAGGAAATGGGTTTTTCTGTTTCATAGAAAGTTATCCAGGAATGCAGTAGAAAAGCTATGCTTCTCTTGATAAAAATGTGTTTCTTTCTAAATAGTTTGGTGCAAAGTAACCTTTTGCCATTGCCAATAAATCATCCTTCCTTATCCTCTGAATTGCGAGTCCTTGACTTGGTAATGGCAGTACACATCCAGTTGTACATCCAGGTACTCGTTTGTATCTTTAAAGAATGTTCTCTTCTACCTACCTTAACACCTGAACCGCTCCGGATGACAAACAGACTCCTCCGTTGTTCAAGCAGGCAGACCAGAGTTTACTGAAGCCCACAACCATCAGCATGTGTAGAAAATATATCGGCATGATTTTCAATGATCTTTCTCGACCTGTCTCGTCTTTTTTCCTATAAGCATCCAACGAGGAAAGCCTCGGGCTGATCAATGATCAGCCTCAATCTCTCAGCCTCAGTCTCGGCCTCTTCCGTTCATTTGCACTACGACTGCTGGCTCTGCGAGACTCGAGGTCAACCCTGAATGATGACAATTCTGATTTGTATTATTGGACTTCAACCATCCGTGTGTTTGTTGTTAAAACTGTTTCAGCTTTCATAGCTACTTAATGGTGTAAGTACATTATATGTACATTATATACAAATTATTAATTTTCCAGTCGTGTCATTCAAGATGCAAGAAGCATTCAGACAGACAAAACGTTTGCCTCATCAATGATTAGATTTGTCCCTCCATCTATTGAGTAATATCTTCTTCGCCGTGTTTATATGCCTTCTGTGTACATCTTCAATAGAACATTGAGCTAACTATTGCACCAATAAGAAATATAAGAGTGTGTGCGGATTGCTTCCAATGAACATGAGGCTGCAGCTACCTGTGAATTCGACTAACTGCCCGCTGATGCTTTCTGTAGCAGCCAGTGTGTGGGGAATGGTTTTTATATATTTATGTTCTTGCATGATTTAATTAGGTTTTTATTGCTCTGTAATATAATAATATACACATCTACATAGTAGTAGAGAGGAGTAGGTAGAATGTGGAAACTGCCTGTTTCCACATTCTACCTTCTCCATTCTACTACTATCTACTGTATTTAATACAAATATAATCAGATCTACTCATGTTTTTAAAACCTTCAGAAGAACCCATCCAATGGTCCTGAATTATATCTATAGGCTATGGTTATGGCACATGTTGGCTCACAAAACATCCCATGTCAATTGTTTCCTTGAGCCCCATTTTCCCAATGCCTGGATGCAAGCAAAGGTGCCAGATGTATACCCATAGGTCATCTGTCCAATTGCTCTCTAGATGCATTCAACTCAATTGCATCTCCAAAACCAACCGGTGCAGAGCCATTTAGACCCAGCTTCACCCTCTGTGCTTACGCAATTGAAAAAAACAGAGATCCCATTTAAAAGCATTTAACCAATTCAAACTGCAAATATAATCTGCTTTGCATTGAATTTTGTGCATGTAAGAAGCCCTTTGTTGTGGGCCTCGAGAAAGTTGTGGCCAATTCATTGCGACTGAACCTGATGGACTGTTAACGTTGTCCTCGTCTGTAGCACAGTATACTCTGTTCTTTCTGTATTTTGTATGCAACATGTTGCAGCAAAGTGAGACTGGCATATATTTGATTTGTCATATAGATAAAATAAATGCATTATAGCAAACAAACGTTTGTTTTGTGTATACATTATAGAATGTAGATGTGGAAGTATATAACATACTGTACATAATACAACATAATACATAATACAACATCTATTTAATATTCCTAGAGCTATTGACAATATTATACCATACATGTTTGTTTTGTTGTAACAATCCTAATGACCTAAGACCATACTGGCAAATAACCATAACTATAGTACCACAACTCATGGTGTTATTCTAAAAATAACTCTCTACCATAAAAATAAGTACATTTCTTTTCACCTTTTATTCGCTTGTAACAACACTCCAATAATTTGATTAGTGCACATCTGCTAAAAACGGCCAAGAAATACACAAACTCAGTCGTATTTGACATCGAGTGTCCAATTATCTGCTCTGTTGATGGCTCTGTACAACTCTCTCTCTCCACGTGAATAACCTTCCAATAATTGCTGAATTGCAGTGGAAGAGGGCTCTCTTATACCTTCATGTATTTCATTATTCTGCAAACCTCTTAGGGCAATGCAGAAGCTCAACAACGCTGAGTATGGGTGAACAATAGTTCAGCAATTTAATGAATTTGCGAGTAAACAAGCACTGGATCATACAGTATTCTTCGAAAAAAAGGTAAGGAATATTTACATGTGTAGTTTCATACACGTGCGTTTGCGATGATGACCGACATGACGTGTCTGCCCCAGGAGATTTTTTGTCATTTCAAATAATGTTTTCATTTGTGAAAAGAGAGCAGAGTGGCAAATTAGTTATACAATAAACAATGATTAGCATTTGGGCATAACAGCAATCTTAGGCTGAAATTGCATTTAAATTACAACGGCTTTGAAGGGGATGTAGGTGGGGGGGGGGGGGGGGGGGGAAGAATAGCTTGAAGGAGATTAGTCTAAAAATATAGCATTTCATTATTTGTTTCTGTTTCACTCAAGCAAATAAACAGCAATCTCAAAACAGGTGGACGCAAATGTGTGTTTTCTTCACTTGAAACATAATTAACTTTTGAATTTAACCGTAGGCTATTTTACTGTCCCAAAATCGGGGCCACATTTGGCACTACTGCATGATGACGGGAGAGAAGCAGGAATAAAGAGAAGTTACCGTTCCAGGGTCTAACAGCCTCCATCTGTGGTGCACGTCTTCATGGTTCATGGTCATGTTCAACCCTCTTGTGATGTGGACACATTCATTCTCTCTAAAGCCAACTGTGTTGAACAGCAATACACAGACACTCAAATTACTGTTACAATTACAACATACATAAACAAATGAACAATGACTATATATATAGTTCATAAGTACAGCTATTATTAATGTTTGAATTTTAACACTTCTGTAAGTGTGTCAAAAATATTAAGATTTTCAGAAAGCGTTTTTAAAACGGCTTAAACAGCCACAAACAATTTAACCTTCACCATTCCGTCAGTTTGGTTCATACAAATAAACGCCAGAGAGCATTCCTGAAATGTAGGCAGTGCGTTCCCAATCGTGTATCTTTGTGTCAACTGAGCTGGAATGTACTCTTTTGCCACAAATACACCATCAAAGGATGGGGTACAGGATCATCTGACCTCCCTCCGAAAAACATCAGCAATTTCAAAATAAACCTTGAGACATTTGTAGGATGGCTAAGAAGATTCCTTTCCCCGCTGTATTAACAGAAAATGTTCAGAAATAGAGAAAAAAGTTAATGGTCCAAATTAATTTACTTATGCAATCAGCACAGTTATGGATTGCAATCAGTGGCCTGAGTTCCATGCCTAAGGGGGCTGGTTATATTAATGATAATACTTATAATTATAATCAAAGTTCTGCATATGGAGACACGCTGTGGAGTAACCAATTATATAATATATCAAACAACATAACCAAAGTGGCATTAAAAAAACCATGATTTAAGTGATTTAATTAACCCAACAAAAAAAAATGAAATATTTCAACACACACACACACACAGGCTCTGTGGAACATCTACAGTCAAGGGTGTATTTGTACAATTAAAATATGTATAAACATAATACATCATCAAATGATATATATCTATGATTTCACTTGGGATTATCCCAGTAAAGACACAAAACACAACATGGCTCTTGGTGACCTGTTGGTAAAGTGAAAGGACAGGGTTTAGCCAAATCCTTAGAGGCGGAGGATGGGGGGGGGGGAGAGATTTAAACCCCAAAAAACGAAAAAGCTGTTGGCACGACCCCCCCATACTGATTAGAAGCATTAGTCAGGGGGGTCCAGGATCAGCAGAGTGGGGGTGGAGAGGGCTTCTGCCAGTGCCCTGTACTGGTTTTTTTTAAACAGAGACCCAGCTGATTAATAGTCCTCTCCAACAACAACAACGACTGACTGTGTGTGTGGGGGGGGGGGGGGGATGGGGGGATCCACTGAGAAGATAAGAGAGGAGAGGCCTTGGGGCTGTTGTCCTGTGACGAGGGGGGTAGCAGCTGCTCCAGAGTCCCTCTGCTCTGCTGAGATAGGTTGGGCTGTGAGGACGGGGCATGATGAGGCTGGGCAGTGGTCCACCTGCCCATGGGTCCGTCCGCCCAGCGTCCAGCGTCCAGCCCCACAGTGCCTTTCTGTATTTCAAATTTTCCAACGTTTTGTTTTGCTCACTCACTCTTGTAGCTCCTGTGTTCCACACTACCCTTTATCAACTGCAGTCACCGGAGGGTTGGTCCCTTGCCAACATAGAATAGAATAGAATAGAATGAATGCCACCATCAGCATCAATGCCCCTTTGCTGCGATTTAACAGATGAGCCACTACTGTGGAGTATGGATACATTGATTAGTATTCCATTAGATTTTAAATAAGATCGTACCAATCTGCCAACATCTAAGAACAGTAAGCAGAATCTGGTGGAGACTATAAGGTCCTCCTAGCGGGCCTTGTAATGGCTATAGCCAGATCAGGGCTACTTGAAGTGAGTCACATTACATTACAAATAACTCAGTCATTTTGACTTTGAATCAAAATTGTGTATATTTGACTCAAAATGTTGTATTGTATGTATGTATAGTATAATAGTTCTCAAAAAATGTTTTGGGTGAAACAGATGGCCAACTGTAGGAACGAAGACCTATACTATACAAAGTGGCTGACTAAATATGGTTTTAAAAATAACAAAAGCTATTTACACCGTATCAACATCAGGGCTCCGACAGAAACAGCACACAAGGGATGGCTCAATAGTCTTGTATTAACTCCAGTAGGGTCCACTGTGACACCTAAGCACCACACACACACACACACACACACACACACACACACACACACACACACACACACACACACACACACACACACACACACACACACACACACACACACACACACACACACACACACACACACACACACACACACACACACACACACACACACACACACACCTGTATTTACCTCCCGTTATTAACAATATAACGAATGTGCATTCATTTAACAATCGACCCAATACCCCCACGTGTAAATGACAGGTACCAAGTCTCACTGTGCGGGGAGCAGAAAATACATCAGTCTATTGAATCCACCTCGTTATGCTCACCACCCACAGCTGCGTCCAACGCCTCCCCCCCCCCCTTCCCTCGTTGACAGAGCGACGCCAAGCCACGCCCCCGATCACGCTGCGATCATCATCATCTTCATGTGAAAACGACTTGTAGTTATGTAGTTCATCATAACCTTAATTAGAAGTTAGAATTATACGTAGCTCATCATAACCTTGTAAATATTAATAGAGTTACATAAAGTGTATCATATCCTTGGAAATATAAAAAGGCAATGTGTTAATCATCAACTGTTAAATAGAGTAGAGTAATATGTAATTAATCATAAGCTTGTAAATATAATAGAGTTACATAACGTTAATCATTACCTTGGTAATATAATAGTTACATAAAGTTAATCATAACCTTGTATATAGAATAGAGTTACATAAAGTGAATCATATCCTTGTGAATAGTAAAGTGTTATGTGTAGATAATCGTCAACTTTTTAATAGAGTAGAGTTAAATGTTATTAGTCATAACCTTGTAAATAGAATAGAGTTACATAAAGTAAATCATAACCTCGTAAATAGAAAAGAGTTATAGTCGATCATAACCTTGTTAATCGATTAGAGTTATATGTAGTGAAACATAACCTTTTTTGTAACTGGACTGCAATCACACACACACACACACACACACACACACACACACACACACACACACACAGTACGGTATCCATGTAACTCTCCCCATTGATGTCATTCACCACTATATCCCCTCACTGACTCACTACTGAGGATCACTGGTGATCGATGATGCTTCCGAATAGTAGTTTTTTCCCCCTGGATGCCTGCTGCTCTTACCTCCTCACCTGCAGCCATTGACATACACACACACACACACACACACACACACACACACACACACACACACACACACACACACACACACACACACACACACACACACACACACACACACACACACACACACACACAGAGGCACATCTTGGACTTTTTTCCACATGACATTTAAGTTGTGACATTAACAATGTATTTTTCAATAGCCTATTGTTACGAGCCACTCATCAGCAAAAAAAACCCCCAGAACCTGAGAGGAGCAGAGCTGTGTTTTTTTTATTTATCAGAGCTGAAAATGACCACCCATAATCAGACACCACGCAGAGAGATGTCTTGCACAGAGAGCATTTCGAGCCATTAAGTGTAATTACCCGCACCTATTTCTTTGCTCTATATCACGCTATTTATCGTGTGAAACATGTGTATGTCTATGACCCTTTATCTGTCTCCATAACCCCCTTAAAAAAAACATTACCTTCCGAGAGACTAATACAGGGGGGGAAAGTAGTAGTAGTTGATACCTATGTTACTAACATCATTTTATGAGTGGTTAAACCACTTACATCGGTTCACTATTGATTTGTTCCCCAAGACTCCGGCAGGAGAATCTCTCCCCATTTAAATGATAATCATGGCTCTCCTCTTTTCTTTTTTCTTTTTTAATGTGTTCTTCACTCTTTTAGATACCCATACTTAATCATGAGTCTTATCCATGTCTTTGCTTGGTTTTCTTATGGGAGGAAGACTATTCTCTCATTGTACATATTTTTTTAAAGCAAAGATAATTTGGCTGAAATAAGGGCAACAATAAGAGTTTTGGATAGTTGATAGTGATAATGTATTCCGTGTATGTGTGTGCCAGGGGACAGGGATGTGAATGCTGCTGTGTTTGATCTTTTTTGATGGCAGGACATAAAGCTCCTCTCTAGAAATATGCTTTTGTGTGATATGCGAAAATCCTCCGCCTCCCATGCAATCTGCATGCACATCTGGTTCTAATCACATTTCAAACATTGGTTACGCAATAATCTGTTGTAGTGTCTGTGTCCTGCATTCTATTGAATATACACAAATGACTTGGCTTACAGGCCAGTTGCGATGGTATAAACTAGCTAAAGTGCAATAATAGACGTCACACACATTGAAATGGCTTGATTGCCAAATGCATCCGACGTGATCACAGTAAAACTACTAACTAACTGAAGGTCATTTTGAAGAGAAGGAACATTTTCCACGTGGTCGTGTGCCGGTGCATGTGTGAGGTGACTTTGCTGACATCCAACATACACCATGTTGGATGTCTTGGCATGGCTGGTGTTTTCATGAAGCAGAACAAAGAGTTGCCGTCACTGTGTACAATCATGCATGGCTTTCGCCATCCATCCAAAAGGACTGCAACCACCCTGGGCACCATCTCTTCTCCCCAACAGGCAGTGTGCCTACTGAACTGCTAGGAGTGCTGCCACTTTTACTTTCATAACATTGTCACTTTACACTTATATACTTTGCTAAACTTTCTGGACTCATCACAGTTACTGCACTGTACTGCAGCATTCATGATGCTGCTGCACTACTGGCACTTTTAAATGTACATTCAACACATGTACATGTGTTTATTTTATTGTATGTATTATTTGTATGGTATTGTTTTGGAGATGTATACTGTGGGAGGGAATTGTGAGTAAGCATTCCAATGTACCTGTTGCAATTGGCCAATAAAAATATAAATATTTTAATAAAATATATGTAATCTCGCCATCTACCTCTGTATGTCCATGGAGTTACCATTGGTACACCTTGACACCACCACTTAATTGTATAATATGTCTATTAGGGCAATACCAGTACATATTAATACAAGATCACATGGGCTACCCCACCCCTCCCCCTCCCACCGTCTTTTGCTTCATTGATCAATACCAACATTGTGTTCCAATGTTTTTCTATCGTTTTTCCAAACCCTCACTCTAACACACGATAGATCCTTTGGGTTTCCAAGTATTTCTGTCTGCCTTCTGTCGGCTTTTCTACTGCTTTGAGTACAATTATTATTATTTTTAAACGTCGAACACCGTAGGTGCAGGCACCTATTGTTAGGGTTATTATTCTAGCACTTTCTCTGGTTCAGCAGACATTGAAGCCAATCGATGGAATCTCAAAATTTGCCGCCATTTGAACAAATCTCTAGAGCCACAAATAGGTCAAATTTCGAACAAGTTGAAAAGGCTATATCTCAGGTGCACTTGATCCTATACCGTTAAGCATGAATCATACGACTAGATCTTCAAAGAATATATTTTTACCATGTCGTCCTTGACAATGCGTCCTATTTGAACCAGACCTTTACTTGATGCCCAAAACGACCATTGGTAACAGGCATTAAAAGTTGTATCTCAGAGAAAATGTATCCAAATTTGCCAACATTAAAGGTGCAATTGATAACATTTTTGCATGGATGAATACACAAACAAAATACATCCACAGAGGTGTTACAAAGGTGCAACATTTAGTCTAGTTTTATTGATTGAAAATATGATTGTTAATGAATCATTGAAAAAACGTATACGGGTCCAAAATTAATGTTCTGTAAGACGTCTGATGTTTGGTTCCTGCTTCTAACAGGGCTTGTCATCCAATTGAATAATGACGTTAGTATCACGTAATATCTATATAGTGTTGCAAGCGATCAAGAGTCTTAGTAGTTGCCAGTTAGTGTGGAAAAAACAGAAAACTGTCAAATTAGGTTAAAGTGCCCAGCTTCACCCCGGAAACACAGTGCTCAGCAACAAAAGTCGGAGCAAGACCCGGGTGAACATTGGTTCAGCTTCAGTCTGTCTGGAGTCTCACTGCACTTGACCTCTAAACAAACTGACAACCCCTGGAATGGAATTAAAGGGGAGGGGACGGAGTGCAACCTCTAGTGGCTGAATGTCATCAAGGTCATCAATAGCACCTTTAAAGGTGCAATAAGTCAACACATGTTTATGCAAAAATGATCAAAGCCTGTATGTCAAAGTCTTCTTTCGAAGATATGAACTCATCGTGCTAATGGGTTTGGCAGCTTACTTTCTTTCACAGAAAGCAATTTAAATTTATTTGTGGGCATCACACTAGAGCAAAGATGCAAAACGGCAGTGCTAAGCTCAAACAGGTGGAAATTCTGTTTGCAATTTAAATGACTCATAACGCCTATAACCAAGTGTAATATTGGCCATTGAAGCTGCCTATATATAGAACTAGATCTAAATGTAGATCCTATGCCGTTTGTCTGATTTTAACTGGACTAAACATATTGGATTTACCGCCCGCCTAGAAAGGGGTGTGACAGCTAAGTCCAATGTTCACAAAATCTTCATTTTTTAAATTGAATTAATTTTCTGACTGAAATGTTACATTACAAATTTGCTGCTTTTGGATAGGAGGACAAAGATTGCACAATGATTGACAAAACACAGGACATTGGATGGATAAAAATGTCATGGCATTTATTTAAGGATGAGGAAGCAGGCAAACGTTGACGCCTGCCTCTCTCCTTTTATATATATGTGGTATTGCTTATTGACCCCAGCTGGCACATTTATGACTTTCACTGCTAACCTTTGTTGAGGTTCAAGGCGTTGTGGTCTACCTTCAGGTCACCTTCAGCCTCAAGCTCTATGATCTTACACTCTGGAGATCTGATGCTCCAACCGTCTTCAGCTCACTGTTTGGTACGGTTTGCCCTATTGATGCTGCTTGCATGACCCCCCTCATTGCTGCAGTGCAGCTATATTTAGTTCTTGTCCTTGGTTCAACAAAGGGTTTTTTTTTTGTTCCTGTGTTTTGTATCTGTCCAATTTTTACATTTCTATGTATGTATTCTGCCTATTATTCCGCATTTTGGACTTCCAGTCACCTATGTATAACTACAACTATATAATATACACATTTTTGTTGAGCACAATTTGAAAGGTCAACTCAATCCCTTAAGGTTTGATTCCCCCCCGGGCATCCTGTTCAAAGCACTGCACAGAATGAGGGAGCAGCATAGTCATGCAGTGAAACGGAGGTCAACAGTGGTCTCTCATAATAGAAATAGAAGAAAATACTTCAAAAAGTCTTCAAAATCTCAACCGTTGCTTGGATACAAGTTGGCTTTGACTGTTAAATTGGAAAGCAATGAGGGAGAAAGAGTAGTAGTAGTATGTAGTATATATGGGCATATAGAAAATAACACAATCATATACCGTATATATATATATATATATATATATATAACAAATCATATCTGCTTGTTTCTCTGGTACTCTCATTTCCTGTATATTATGTATGTGTATGTGACAAATAAAGTTGTTGAATCTTGAATCTATTAAGTATTACTTGTTATTCTCTGTTCTCAATTAAGACGTGGCACAAAATACTTAAATACCCTTTACCTAGAAACATATTCGACATATTACAATGTTATTTTGGTATGTATGCAAATCCATTTGGCAGAGGAAGAGGATGGTGTCATGATGAAAGGAAACTTAATTAATTGATTAATACAAAGAGAGTACTCGCCAGATCCAACCACCTGCTTCTTGAGATGTTCTCTTCCCATTTACAAAGGTAAGGCATATAAATAGTGATATGACGTTTAGCAAGGGCATAACCATTTCACATTGAGCCAGGTAGGCTAGGCTACACAATTAGGCTAAATCCTTATTGTGCAGTTTCAAAATCAAAGTACTTTGAAAAGTAAAAGTTTGACAAGCTGTAGTTTAATGACAAAGACAAAGTAAATATAAAATCAGTAAAAGACTAGGATTTGGATTTAACCTTTTGGCGGTTTCTACAGCCAGCCTAGTGGCTGCGTTGTGAGTGGAGGAGGATACCAGGAAAAGGTCTGCACCTGGCCATACAGGCCCATCTGATTAGCCAGGGTCGCAGGCCAGGCGATCTGCAGTGAAATGAACTAAACCAGGCTAATTGTATTGCTCCTTGGCCTCCCTGGGAGGCTTTGAGCAGGGAACAGCAGGCTCAGAGTCAAAGTAATTCCATCCTAGATCAGTGGGGCCCTATTAACCCAGGGACCATGGGTATCATGGATAGTGCATCTTTTGATTCCTCTTTTTTGATGATATAAAAATATAATATATATGATATAAAAACAACAAATCCAGTATGTGGTTTGTAGCCTTTGATACCAGATGATGACCAAGACTTATTATGATGCTGTTACAATGATCAGTATCATTGAATCATATACTTTCCCCTCAGGGATCAATTAAGTACTAATTATCATGACTGATAACATGAACATATTTTATTGGAAATTGACCAAATCTTGGTAATTGCAAGAATCAGCTTGTCTTTTATTATATCTGACCTACAAGGTCAAGGAGCTTTAAATAACAGTGACCACCATTTAAGATGGCAACAACTATCTCATTAAGGGCCAGCTACAACTTGGCTGTGTTCCATTTGGCTGACTTGTTCCCTCATTCCCTATTCCCTACATAGTGAACATTATATAGTACACAATTCAGGGATTAAGGGGAAATGTGTACACATCTCGGCTCGACTCATTTGCATAAAGAACCTATATGTGCAGGACCATTTTTATTGGATGAATTCGATGACAGTGAATCAGCGATGCATCATGGGATATAGTGAGGAAATAAGTGAGCATCAGTTGTACACTTATTTTACAGTGCATTGTGGGTAATAATTAGTTCACTATATTGGAAACCAGATGTGTTATTATTACATTACACTATCATACTTTTGCTGGACTTTCTGGACTAATTACAGTTACTGCACTGTACTGCACTGAATTGCACTGTATTCATAATGCTGCTGCACTACTAGCACTTTAAAATGCTTTTTGCACCATTCACCATATGTATATATCATCCATTAGTCACTCTATTGTTCTTTTTATTGTGTACAGTATTGCGATAGTATAGTGTTGTTTATAGTATATAGTATAGAACATAGTATAGTGCATAGTGTAGTAGGGTTGCTTTTAGTATATAGTATAGCATATCATAGGTAGTATATAGTGTTGTTTATAGTACAGTGTTGTTTTGTATAATATAGTATTGTATAGTTTAGTATAGTAATTGTTGTAGGAAGTTCATACTGCGGGAGGGAATGGGGAGTAAGCGTTCCATTGTACTTGTTGCAAATGGCAATAAAAATCATTGTGAATCGTGTACGCTCACATTACACTCTATAGGGCACAAGTGGATCAATTTGAAGAAGGCCATTGGTACTTAGCTTGGAGGCAGTAAGGATCAAACCAGCAACTCTCCTGTTGACAGACGACCTCCGCGTCTTGGCCTACTTCCAGGTGTGACTGGTGTCACCCTGCCTTGTGTTGTTTATGTTGTAAAGATGAAATGGACAAGTCTTCTTTTTGGCCATCCAGACCGATTTATTATGGGTAAAAGAAAAAAACAATATCCCAGTAGGGTTTTCTCTCCCATCACAAACGTCTCTTTCCATTTGTCTAATGGCAAAAGGGCCAACCAACCAACCAATATATCGTAAACAGAATTGCTATTACATAGATTATATACATTACACCAGGTGAAAGAAAAACAATATAATATCTCATTAGGGTTTTCTCTTGTTCTCTTGTGACCAAAATTTAAATAAGTTTCAAAACTAATATACAACAAGTTACACTAAAAACAACCAATATATATCAATAACAAACATACACATTGTGGGTTGGCATTAAATTAATGAATAAATAGGGAAAACATGACCTGACTCATAATGACAGAGAACCCTCATTCCAGTTGTTTATCGGAAAAGGGAGAGCGACACTTAAGCAAGATAGGAAGTGAGGTCCCATCTGCCTGTTTCCCACTCTTCCTAACAGGCAACAATTATAAATTAATATCTAAATATATAAAATAATTAATTAATAATTAATACATTATTATACATGCTGCAAAGATTTGGTGTAATTGTAATCAATTTCAGCAATACTACACACCCACCACAGCTGTAGACAGTGACCACCTCTCTGACTCTGAAAGCACATTTTAACATCTCAGCAGTTGTTGCTTAGGTGGTCTGTTTCTGTCTCTTGATGGGCTGTGGCCACAACCAATCATAGAGGAATTGGTCGATGGTGGGTTGGGCTTGTGAATAGCTCAGTGGTGAGCATGGCTTCTGCAAGGATGAATACAGATACATACTTGTTCTGCCTCATTCTAAACCCAAAACAATGTACTTACAATGTAGTTGTAATTACAAGCTACATTTCTTTCTCAGTTGAACATGAATAAACGTGTGTGTGTGTGTGTGCCAGGTGTTGATAGATAGCCTGCAGAAGGCTGTCATTCGTCTTCATAGATCCTCGTCTACTTCGAGCCAATATATCAAATATATACATTGGATGTGTTCATATCTGTACAAACATTAAGTTGGAGTAGTTATTTAGTACTCATTTGACATTTTTTAGAAGGCAATGTTTTGGTTTATTATAGAACTTAATATAAAATATGCAATTTGTTCAAAGTTCAACTGGGCTAAATATCAACTAAATATCAACTAATATCAAATAAGTATAAACTATCAGGTTGTTAGTGTATCTCTGTATAAACATAAATATTTAAATAAATATATAACATTATATTAATAAATATGTATTATTATTCATAATATTATGTTGTGTGTATTCCGTCACATGTGGCCAGATGTGTAGCCTACCTATACACACAGCCCTAATCATTATAGTTTGCAATGCAAACACAACACATTTTAGTATAGTAGTATAGTATAGTAGGTAAGGACTTGGCTTGGGAGCCGCAAGGTCGCCGGTTCAAGTCCCCAAAACACCAGGTTACTGCCTAAGTGCGCTTCAGCAAGGCACCCCTTACACTGCTCCCCACTACTCCTAATACTAGGATGGGTTAAATGCAGAGAATCCTTTTGCTGCACTGTGCTGTACACTGACAAATTAGAATAATACTATTAATATTAATAATAATAATCACATTAATGCATTCGCCTTGAAAACTTGAAATGCATGTGCAGTGTATCGTGTGTGTGCGTGTGTGTGTGTGTGTGCCGGCCTGGGAGGTCAAAGCCCAGCCTGTGCCCCGTGTTGTCCATGTTCTCCACACCGGGATGACGACACCACCTTCGCTCCGCCCCCCATGCAAAACTCGCTCTTTGCGTTCATTTCATTCTTGTTCTCATTCCGAGCATTCTTCGCATCTCTGTCAGTCCGACTGCGTTCTACACCTACTACACCTTTTACTTCACCTTCCCGGCTGGCCCCAGAAACAACAACAATACAATAACTTTACACAGTTTTTTGGTTCTTCCAATATCAATGATATCACATCTGAGAGAGAGAGAGAGAGAAAAAAAAATCATCTAAAAAAAGAGGTGATTTATATGAATGTCAATAACGGATGTGTTTGAGGTAAGTTTCGATGTTAAGTTAATGATATGCAAACAGATCGCAGACTTCTCGTTAGTGGTGGGGGGGGTGGTGGGGTTTACATCATGGCTCTTTTGGAATATTTATTATTCATTTTGTCTTATATACAGAATATAGCGATTCGTTACCGGTTCGTCCCATGTTGTTTAAGAATGTCCATCGATGAGATAGATGGCCGATTTTTTCCTCGGGTTGTTGCAACAAGGGGGTGCCTCACTTTGTCCACTCCTAGTGTTGTGACAACAGCAACCAAACAACATCTTGGACATTTTTGGACAACATTTTTTTTTTTTGGGGGGGGGGGGGAGAAGAAGAAGAAGAAGCAGAAGAAGAAGAAGCGTGACCACCACATACACGCCCCACATATATATATATTTATATATATATATATATATATATACACTACGCGTATTATTATACATCCGTCTAATGTCCGTCGACACACACACACATACACACACACACACACACACGTCAGATTGCAGTCAAACAGAGAGAGAGAGTGCATTGCTTGAGTTTGAGGGACGAGATGACGGACACACACACGGTGGTTGTTCCCCCTCTCCAGAGCCGGACCAGCCGCCGGGGAGTTGGGGGGGACCGTCCTCACCGGACCGCTTTAGGACCACCAAGACTTGTTGCTTCAACAACAACACCGCCACCACCACACATCCATATCGGGCTGTTTCTGGCGTTTTTCTGATCGTCGTCGAAGTTTGCGTGAGTATATATATATTGCTTATATTTATATTTATACCCCGGGAATGCCTTATATATATATATATATATATATATACTCTAATGTTATGACACCACAGCGAGATCAGCTTCAACTCCCCCAATGTTACAAGACGGATACGAACACTGTCTCTCTCTCTCTCTCTCTGTCTCTCTCTCTGTTTGTCTCTCTCTCTCTCGCTGCTGGCTGGCTGGCTTTGCGAAAAAAGCTCATACTCTCGCAATCTCGCAAACAACAACAATTACTCAAATCGGAATAAATATTGCATTTATGTACAATAATAAACAGCGCGGTTATTTAGGCCTACTGTTATGTTATGTCAAGTTTGTCATCATGGATTCCGACAAATGTTTCAGAATAAAAGTGGCGTGTAATTAATTTTTGTTTTTAGCAACTCCTATTCGTTTGAAAAAGAAAAGGATGTGCAATGGGACATCCGAACAGCATATTGGGATATTAATGGGCTGTACAAACATATAGCCTATAGTGCCACACGCCGCTGTGTAAGCCTTTTATTTGGGCTTCCCTTTTTCCCCCCATATCCGCCTTTTTTTCGGGATGAGCCCAGAGCTGAAAGTACAGCAGTAACCAACCAGGCTGCTCTCCATGTGGGGTCGAACACAGTTGACCTTTCTCTGTCTGTCATTCGGGTGTGATCTTTTAAAGAGGCATAGGTAGCCCTACTATGCAGTAGATAACCACATTCAATTATCAGTGATAATATGGATGTAATAGGGTATTTATAGTCCCCCAGTTGTAATGGTTCTACTTTGCTGTAGAACAGATGTCTTTAGACTTTCTCCTTTGAACAAATCCCCCCAAAAAGTCAGCTCAGCTTTGTAAACTGTGTTGACGATCAATACGTTCGATATTGTTGCATGATAGTGTACTGTATACACAAACTTGAACTATGTTAATATTAGCATGTACTGACAGGACCCGTAGTCAGAGTGGAAAGAGAGATGCATTTCATATTTGTAAGACTGTTGTGACATTCTCTGTTGGTGTTCTGTTGTTCTGCGCTGTATCCAAAACTGATTGCTACCTGAAACTTTCTACTCATTGCCAATGAGCAACACACAATTATACTGTGGTAGATTTATACTAAATAGTTTTGTCTCTAAAATAAATATATAATGATGATGACAATTCAATATTTGTGTTGCGCTATTGCAGTTAATTGTTGTCTCTCATACATTTCAAATATGTTGTGTAATGGCTAGTTACACACATGAACAAATGTATTAGTACATTAAGCTGATATTATTTAAATCCTAGAGGGAGTATTCGGTCAGATTTAATCCAGACATTTTACAATCTTACAAAAAAAATGGAGGGAGCAAAAGATGCTTTGTTTTCAGCTTATGGACCCATTGGACCTGTAGTCTCTATGTTAAAAAGGCATATTTAAGCTGTTATGTATCCCCTAAACCTAACTTAGGCACGTAACTTAAGACCATTCCTTATACATTCCCCATTGATTGACATTTATTATGTTGCATATAATATGACCACATGTTGCATGGTTATCGGCAGTCTCTTTGTTTGGTTGGCAATCATTGAAATAGTATTGAGCAATAATTCAGTTTTTATTATGTCTACGGATGTTTTAATGTCCAGAACCAGTGGTGCATTGTAATAGTGTGGCGTTAACATGGGGAACTGAATGTCTGCAAGTGATGCAAACATGAGATAGCAATAGCAATACATGGTATTATAAAGACCTATCATAATATATAACCTTACTTTCCTATAATAAAGATTTCATTTGACATTGTTTTTGTATTACTAAACAATGGGATATTAAATCTTGATTGTTGTTTGTTAATGCATTGCTTTTCATAGATATTTTGGGGCAGGGTTACATCCCGGCCTTAAAATCAAAGCTATGCTAATTGTATGCTAGAAGAAAAAATGTCTTTCCATTGCACTTAATTCAATTGTTTTAAATGCTGTTAAAAGGTGGACTCTATAGACCACCACCCTTGGTTACAGTCATCGTTGAGGTCGTAGTTATAAGCATCCAAGCATCACTTAATGATAATGCTTATTAGAAGCCTCACAGCTAGACATTTTGTAGTATTATTAATGTTATAAACTGTGGTAACATTCCCAGGAAAAATCCCAACCGACGCACAGTTAGAGACCCGTTTTCCATCACCCAGATACCCTCTCTGTTACTCCAGAGAGGGTACAGGCAGAGCCAAGCAACACATTCAATGTTCAACTCACTTGTGTGTTAAGCAGTTATATGCTGTAGTTATAATGTATATATTAATATAAACATATTGCCAGTCATAGGCAGACTACTATTCCAATTGGCTGTTAAATACAAATCATGACTGCTGTCTTGGCCGGTAAAAATGTATTAATTTAATTTATTTTGAAGCCCTTTAATAAATGAACACAACATTGCAATCTGAAAATATATCACAATTAAGGATGCCAGCGAATATGCGTTAATGCGTGGCTCACCCCGTATGCAGACTAGCTTACTACTCCCCGACTCCCAAGAAGACCTCTCCCACAGAGAAAGTCTTCAAAACCCCTTCTAGCTATGATGACTCCATGGATACTGAGGTTTCACATTACCTGCAAGACACTTGTCAGAAAATTCTGGCAGATTTATTCAGACTGGGCACAACTTGCACAGGTCGCCGTGCACCATCCCCGTGCCCGGTGTGCCAGCAGAAAGAGGATTCTCTCTTCAGAACTGGATCGACACCACAATGAGAAGCTGCCTCCAAGAGAGATCGGCGACTTGTTTCAAACGTATTGTGAGCAGCAACAGAGACTTTAAATTGTTCAACTTCTCAGGCAACACTTCACGTGGAGTCACAACGTTAATAATCGTTGTTTTGAAAACAAATGGCCAGTATTTGTGTTTAGTTCTATTTTAATATCATTTAAAAATGATTTAGGAAAATATTTTGGTGCAATTTATTTAATATAATTAAGCATTTGCAACACAATGACAGTTTGGCTTTGTTTTAGACATGCATTATTATGGCTGTTAAATGATACATTTGGCCAGTAAATTAGAATGTTATCGACCACGTTGGCTGGCCAAAAATACATATAGTGGAAACCCTGGTTGCCATTCTGGTTGGCAGTTAACCAACTGCCAACTGACTGACATCACACTGTTGACACGTTTTGTGAAGTGAGGTCCAAAAATCTACAACCTACAATTACAGTTTATCGCCATAGATGCCGCTAAAGAGAACAAAACCGCAATCTGAGATTGCCACTTTAAATTCTATTGTTTTCCATAATTGAATCTCCAATGTGTTTATTTGTATTTCAGTAACAATGTAGTAAAACATATTTCATCCCCTTATTATCTGTTATCTTCATCATATCTAGATGAAGGGAAATTAATCGTAAAAAAACTCGATGATAAATCAGGTGTCTACGCAAGTCCAAATGCCGGCCTCGCGG
This sequence comes from Muraenolepis orangiensis, assembly GCA_027704905.1. NCBI lineage: Eukaryota > Metazoa > Chordata > Actinopteri > Gadiformes > Muraenolepididae > Muraenolepis > Muraenolepis orangiensis. The sequence goes on along the minus strand of CM051000.1, from coordinate 6,863,099 downwards.
CTGGCTGGGAAGGAAAGGAGCGAAACAATCCAGCGGGATTCAGAGTGTGTGCCTAAGGTAAACCCAGGGTTAGAAAAGGGAATAGTAGCATACAGGCAGTTGTGAAGCACTAACAGCAGGGCCCCAGTGTAGAATGCCACCAAAAAGGAAACGCAGGCTCAAAGGCGCTGACGTCATCTAAGTAAATCTGTTTCAGTACCGCAGTCGTAAAATGACTGCCAGCTACCGAGTGCACTTTGGCCATGTCAACAACCTGAGCCCTGGTGGACGAGGCCAAAGGGGGTCTTTGGCAGGGTTACCTTTTCTACAATGCGTATTGTTATGGTAAATAGGATATATGCCAATCCATATCCACAGTTTGAATTCATTGTAAAGAGAAGCTGTGTCACACGTTTCCAGGTCTTGCTTTTATTGCAAGCAACACAGGTCTGAATCTTTATGTGATCTCCTTAATATAACGGTGAGAGTTAATGTAAGTTGTTACCATTAGACATATTAAAAGCACTAGAAGACCTTGCGATAATGCAATGCTTTCACTGGCAGGTTAAAAGGAAAAAGAATGATCAACCTATTCGGACATTTTGTCCTTATTTGGAGAAGAACATCCAATGTGAAGACCTTGATTATACACTGATGAAACACAATATAGAACCTCGCCTACTTTCTTGAGTGTCGGCATCGTAGCAGTAGCGTATACAGCAGCTGTAAGCCTCCTACAGATGGCAGGAAGCCATGGAACAATGGCATCAGGTCACACTCATTGAAACAGTTTTTAATGCGTGACTTGTATTTATGACTTATCCAGCCCCTCGCACACCACACTCCCTACGACATATCAAATATATTTCCTATAGATGCTGTACTGTTGTCTATGCAGACACAAATCAATGTGTCTTCTCTAAAGGTTTAGTCTTATTGCCAGGCCTTTAAAACCACCCACAAGCAACCAATGAATTTCAAAGAATTGCACTGTCTAGCGAATGACAAATGGGTACTTTAGGCTACCTTGAGTGCCAGGGATTTCCATGGTTGTCCACTAGTTGTCCTGTTGTTTTGGTGAGCAAAACCAGCCGCCACCACCACCTCCATGTGTCGTGGCGCCTCATATTTTGCCTCAAATTGTGATTGGTTGGTTTTTGGTTGGCTTACTTTCCAGAAGATTTGAGAAGATTTGCTTCTATGGAAGGCATGGCTCCACATGTGGGGGCTAGACTTCCTCCGTCTAGTAGGACAAGCTGAAGAATAGGCACACAACACATACTGAACCTAAGATCTGGTGATCAAATTGTCTATCTCTGGCACTGATAATACATCTATTTGTTTGGAAAGCAGATATTGGTTGGGAGACTAGCTTTTGGTAGTTTGACCGTGGGAGAAAAAAGTATGTTTAGACTTAATTAAAAAATGGAATATTACTGTACATGTAAACATACTGACCGTCATGTCCTGGTACAACAAGGCATATGTGGCACAGCTGACCACCAAAGATCATTTGTGGCGGGGAGGGGATGGGGTGAATAATTCTTGACTGTGGCTCTTCTACGTCTGTGACGACAAATGAAAAGTGAAGTAAAAGGTTAGTGACTAAATTAAGTTATAATTTAGGAGGAGGGAGGTGGAGGTGAAGGCGACGATGAGAACCGAGTCCAAAGCTAAGGGTGGCCTCTGTTCTCATTGCTATGATTTGTTTTGCCATACCCGTGCGCGCGTGTCTTGAATGAGCCGGCGGCCCGGGTCTCATTCGGCTCTGCTCTCATAACTGTCAGGAGATCCTTTATCTGATGGACCTTTATTTACAGCTTCAATTTCCTGAGCTTCTGGTGTTGCGCCTGTCTCCACACCAGTGTGACATTGGGGTGTACGCAGTCCGGAATGCACCGCATAGTTTTTTTAAAGCAAAATATTTGCCAGGCTTTCTTTACGTCTTCTGTTCAGATAGGAAATTATTATTATTGTCTTTTATTATCTGACATTTTTTGGGGGTGTGAGACATCCAAGGACAGGGCGGAGGTGTATTAGTATAACAAGGGGAGATATGCTCTCCAATTCAAGACACACGGCCCTCAACCTGTACCTCTTTGTTGGAGGACTGGCCCTCTCGTGTGTTGCTGGCCTCTCGACGGTTGGAGCTGTTTTTCTAGGTAGAATGTAGGTAGAGAGGGAGGTCTGCGCTGACAGTACCTGTAAATCAATGTGCCTCGCCGACAGAGATTGATCCCAGTGTCCAGACGGCTGCTGGTTGGAAGGATCCAGGTCTCGTGTTTGAGTGGGATGATGTTGGACAGATTCCTTGCACCTAAGCGTGCTAGTTTAAAGAGGCATGAAATAAACACATGGCCTTTGCCAATAACAGGAGGACCATTGGCAAGCTTTCCAGCGACTCCAATGGACCTTTGGAAATTGGTATTGAAAAGCCTGCTCATTCATTCATCAGGACTCTATAGCCTGTCGATTTTTTTTCCATTAATACTTGATACAGTCCTTTGTATGGTCCAAAATTCTCATTTGATTTTGTATTACAGTCTTTAGAAATATTTCCATTATCACTTTGGTAATTCTTTTTTTTTTCCCATCTCTTTTTGTCTTTGGACAAATTTCCAGTCTGGTTAGTATTTCTGTCAAATTCTTTGTAGTTCAGAGGCTCGTATTTAGCTCAATGTTGATAAAGCAATGCAAATAGCATATTCTCATATTCGCATAGATTTTAAATGCACATATTTCTAAACATTCCTTCCTCGAACACTGCATGTGGTTAGGGTGGTCCTCGCCGTTGTGTTACTCCAGGGTTAATTAACCGGCTTTAATTACATCGCAAAATTGTACATGGAATATCAGCTATCCACGTAATTGTGAATTGTGCATTACGGGCAGCGTATGCGGCGAACACTAAATGGAATGGAAGTTTGGACCGCAGTAATAAGTAAGAAAGCCAGGATATGTATTTACAACATCCCAGAATGTTCATAATCACCTGGTGATTATAGTCTTCAACATGGCAGGACTTAACTGCCGTGTGCCATTACGGGGGTGCAGCAAGTCATTCACACAGTCATTACTGTACCGTCGAAGATAACACCACAAAAGAACTCCACCTGGAAAATTACATTTGAGACCTCTCATCTGTTATTTCATTTACCTTGCCTCGGGCCTGATGTGTAAAATTGGTTTTCTCTTAATTTAAGAAGCTGGATTCCAGGTCGGCGAGTGGTTTATGTAATCTGCCGATAAGTGTCATCTCTCTTAATGCCATGTCAGAGCCACCACACCCCCAGCCGTTACCCCCTCCCGCCACCACCATCACACAAATAGGTCTATTTCCATGGTTCCCACCTTGTAAAGACAAGAGTATGCAATTATCCATCGGCCTCATGTGTTTCTACAGATGACATTCATACCTTCCTCTGGTTGTCATAATTAGGCCTGGGAGGGATTCTGGAGCACTTAGAGACCACACATCAATAGGCAACTCCGCCAGGTTATTCATACGTCTCTCGTCTCCAAAGTAGCCATAGGACACAAAAGAAACAATGCACATCCGCTAGTTATCCTCACCGATGCAACTAGGCAAGGGCTGGGGGAACGAAATGTGGTGACCGCCAATGTTCCTTTTGTCATGCGTTTTCATAGGTTGACCCATACACCGCCTCTAAATATTCTCACATGTACCTCACACATGGCTTTATTGCATTTTAAAGGATAACCTTTTGCACGCGACAAAGCGAAAGCAAAACATTGTCCTGCGGCCGTCAACACATCTGTGGACAAGCACGGCGGTAGTAAACATCCACACGTTTCTTCCTTTGCAGTTCTTTGTTTCCTATCCGATTTTGCACCGAGGAGTGATTCAATCCACGTAAATCTCTCTTCTCGAACATTGTATGTTGTTGGGTTTTGAGACATCACAGAGAATCAAGCGGGAGGCAGAGGGTTGGAGCTCTGTGGCGAGCTGCGATCGGGGGCCGATAATTATTCCCTCTACTTCTTAACGGCCTGTTGTTGGGAAATTAATGATCTATGATCGCAGAGGCCACAGTAAAACGGCAACACAAATCAGAATGTATTCTGTATGAAGAGACCAACGCAAAGGAAGTTTGGGTGGGCTATGGTAGAATGCATGTATCCCTCAAATGTCAGTCACAATTTAGTTTTTGTCTCACCTGAGGAAAGATCCGGAAAGATTGGAAAGGTCGTTGTACCTTTTTCTCTATTTGTTTGATTTTTTAATCGTTTTTTATTTGAGTTTTTATTTAAAATGATTTCATGCAAAGTCTTAGTTCATATAGACATATTCTCACTGTCCTGTTATTGCTATAAAGATACCGCTACATTTGATTGGCAAGAGACATTATAACACAGTACACAAGAACATCTTGAATTACACGGCTTTGTTGTAAATAAGGCTGTAATGCCAGGCTTTGTAGCCGTCTGGTGGGCAGACTCGCTCGATGGCTCTAAAATATGTGAGACAAGCCGATGACCTCTGGATTTGATTGAAGTTAGAGACACTGTCAACACGATGATTGTCTGGCGTCTGTAATGTAATTCATAGATAATAATATAAAGATAACTATTTGAATAAATTACACCCACAAACATATGGACAAAGGCATGAGCAAACAAAACAGGAACATACTGGGATAGTACAATGGTGCAGTGATATGTAAGCGTAAGTATACTAGTATTGAACATAGAAATTAGTGTCTATTGCTCTTTCTTACACATTCACACGTTCTGTAAGGCACGTTATCTGGTCGACGTTTCATTATTCTGCGCCTGTTGATAAGCACTCTGGACAAAAGCAATACTCTTGCTCTCTCTCCCTCTCTCACTCTTCCATTTCCCACATGCACGCGCACTCCTGCACACAAACCAGAGGCAATATTATGTGCTGGGTGTGATGGCAAGACGCACGCTGCAGACTGCTTGACGTTAATGCTAATGTATAGCACGAGGGAGTCAATAATTGACATATGGCTGAATGTATGGTGTGTTTATTTAGAATCAAGTCCAAATTCTAGTCCCCATTGCATAAGTACCGTCCTTCAGGCTTGCATTTCCTTTACAATGTTGGGCCAATGACTCATTACTGAGAGCTGCTCACCGGTCCATCAAGGAGTGAAACCTTCCCCGTGTTTCTTTGAATGAGACCGTCTTCATAAACATGGCATTATAGATACTCCTCACACTTTTTAGGCTTGGCAAAAAGAGCCGTCTGTAATGCTGTGCCATTGCCTAATATGAACGAGATTAAGGCTTTAGTAAGTAGACAACAGCCATTCCTCTTCCTTATGTTTATTCTCCATCAGCCAGTAACAACAATGGATTCATGGAGATATTCGTCCATATGAGTCAAACAAACTATTGATGTTAGTTGCGCTCCTTCAAGGCGCCATCTAAAGCCATCACAGATCAATATTAGAAGTCACTACACATTAGTTATCTGTGGGGTGTTTAGGTTTGCGTCGGAGCAAAGGGTTGTGGGTTCAATAATTATTTGCAAGCAGTTGCGGTATTCATTTTCTCGTGTGAAGTGCAGCCCTGTGGTAAAATAGGCCTCCGTGAAGTCAATGCGCACACACGCTATACGGCACACAATGAATCTGGATAACACACGCTGAAATGGATTATTAGGTTATGGGACTGAAGAAAAAAGACTACACTATCATTAAGTGACTACTTTTGACTCATTCAAATGTAATTGAGTAACGGCAGTAGTCGTCATTATCACACTATCACTTTGGACTCGCAATCAACACTATTTTATATTCATTACTTTTGAGTAAGTAACATTCAGCTGGTTATAGAGAGGCGCGTTAGACGGGGCGGCGTCCTAATGGTCCAAACGAGGAATGTTTTCCCCTTCCCTCATCAGTTTGTGAGTTAGTTCTGCCGTGTCAGCAGTAAAGCACACAAAAACGGAATTCAGTAAGACTCCCCTCCTCCCCACTCTCTCTCTCTGCTGGGAGTTTTATTTGTGCTTCTTTTTTTCCCCCCAACCGCCTGCCTCCCATCCCCCTAGCTCCACCCCCCCTGCCCCCTCCATCCCCCTAGCTCCACCCCCCCTGCCCCCTCCATCCCCCTAGCTCCACCCCCCCCCCCCTGCCCCCTCCCATCCCCCTAGCTCCACCCCCCCTGCCCCCTCCCATCCCCCTAGCTCCACCCCCCCCTGCCCCCTCCCTCCCCCTAGCTCCACCCCCCGTGCCCCCTCCCTCCCCCTAGCTCCACCCCCCTGCCCCCTCCCTCCCCCTAGCTCCACCCCCCCCCCTGCCCCCTCCCTCCCCCTAGCTCCACCCCCCCCTGCCCCCTCCCTCCCCCTTCCCCTCCGATCACCGCCATCACCACCACCGTTATACTAGTGGCTAGCCCTTCTCTGAGCGGGGCCTTCGTTAAAACAAGGTCAGTTATTGATATTTAGCAAACGTGCATGTGCCACAGAATTATTTTTCATTGACACTCATTGACACAGGATTCATCTTAGCTTCTACATAATCCCCTCTACTGTGCTGCCACCATGCAGAGATGTCTACTAGTTCATCAAAGCAAAAACAACCCTAAAACACAAAGAGCGTTGTTAATACCTGTAACAGCCTTGATGAATCAACTTGACAGCCTTTGCTTCCTTCAAATGGACTTTGTCTTCTTTTTGGCTGTGTCTCCACACTCTCCTCTGTATTGCTGTGCCCCTGGGGCTGTGGGGCTATGGGGATATGGGGGACTGTGGGGATATGGGATATGGGGGACTGTGGGGCTATACGAATGGGGGGCTGTGGGGATATGGGGCTAGGGCTGTGGGGATATGGGGCTAGGGGGCTGTGGGGATATAGGGCTAGGGCTGTGGGGATATGGGGCTAGGGCTGTGGGGATATGGGGCTAGGGCTGTGGGGATATGGGGCTAGGGGGCTGTGGGGATATAGGGCTGTGGGGATATGGGGCTAGGGCTGTGGGGCTATGGGGCTAGGGCTGTGGGGATATGGGGCTAAGGGGGGCTGTGGGGATATGGGGCTAGGGCTGTGGAGATATGGGGCTAGGACTGTGGGGATATGGGGCTAGGGCTGTGGGGATATGGGGCTAGGGCTGTGGGGATATGGGGCTAAGGGGGGCTGTGGGGATATGGGGCTAAGGGGGGCTGTGGGGATATGGGGCTAGGGCTGTGGGGATATGGGGCTAGGGCTGTGGGGATATGGGGCTAGGGCTGTGGGGATATGGGGCTAAGGGGGGCTGTGGGGATATGGGGCTAGGGCTGTGGGGATATGGGGCTAGGGCTGTGGGGATATGGGGCTAAGGGGGGCTGTGAGGATATGGGGCTGGGGGGCTGTGGGGCTGGACAGGGCCTGGGCTGTGTTGGAGGCATATGTCGCTGCAGCTGTAGCCTCTCCTTCCTGTGTGTGCTGTGGCGTGATCTGATCGTGTGTGTTTGTGTGTTCTTGTTTACTGTGTGTGGACTATCTCCAGGGCTCACCCTAGTCCGGTCCAGGCCTCTGCTTGGACAGTGCCCACCGCCACCATGGACCCCAGCAGCTGGAGTGGCAGTGAGAGCCCTGTGGAAGACCTAGACAGGCTGAGCGACTCTAACGACAAGCCCATGGACACGGACGCCGAGGGGGTGTGGAGCCCCGACATTGAGCAGAGCTTCCAGGAGGCGCTGGCCATCTACCCTCCATGTGGCCGCCGGAAGATCATCCTGTCAGACGAGGGCAAGATGTACGGTGAGTACCAGCCCTTGGTGTATACATGTGTATCGTATGTGTGTCTGTGTGATTTTGCACTTGCAGTTGTGTGTTGTGTACACAATACGGTGTGTTGTATACACACGCCAACGCAGTTGTAATGAAGAAGCCAAGGAATTGATTTGAAATTGTGTTGAACCAGAAGATTATGCATGAGACAATCAGGATAAAAGCCATACTGGCTCACTGATGGTGAACAATTCCTCTGGCCTTCCAGAAGTTTCCTGTGTAAGGGGAGCAGCAAGGTTTAGTCAGCAGCAGATGGTACCATGGCTGCCACCAGCTGTAGCCCCTCTCCTTCCTTCAAGAACCTCACCCCCCCCCCTCACCCCCCAGCCCAACCCCCATTCCTGGCTGCCTGATGTCATGGAAAGAGGGATTTTTTTCTCCTGCAGATTTGGGCTCTCTGGCAGACTGTCAGTGTCAAGTGAAAGCCAAAAGACCCCCCCTGCCCCCCCTCTCTCTCTCTTGCCGGTCTCTCTCTCTCTCTCTCTCTCTCTCTCTCTCTCTCTCTCTCTCTCTCTCTCTCTCTCTCTCTCTCTCTCTCTCTCTCTCTCTCTCTCTCTCTCTCTCTCTCTCTCTCTCTCTCTCTGTCCCTTCTCTCTGCCTGTCGCTCCCTCTCTGTCTCTCTGTCTCTCTATCTATTTCTCTCTCTGCGTCTCTCTGTCTCTCTGTCTCTGTGCCTCTTTCTCTCTCTGTCTCTGTCTATTCTCTGTCTCCGTCTCTGTCTCTGTCTCTCTGTCTCTCCTGGGCGTTTGCTTGCAGCTGTCATGTGATCTCTTTGGCCAAACTAAATGTTAATTCCCCCCCCCCCCAACCCTAGCTTTACACAGGAGTCTTCTCCCATCAGTCTTCCGTCCTACTCCCCCTCTCCCTGGCCGGCTGGCCATGTCAAACACACCGAACACACCCTCTCCACTCTGGATCAGAGCACAGCAAATTGGTTTACTTCAGGTCAAAATGATTAACATGAATTGCCACCTTCAGCGCAACAGTATATCCTGACATGGCAAAGCCGTCAGGGTCGAGTGATGTACAAACACAATGTTTTGTGTGTGTAAATAAATGTGAACTCAAGTTTTATTTAAAGCAATCTTCTGCTTGAGTGTTCACTCAAGTAGTGAAACTGTTGATCGTAAAGTCAAACGAGGGCCCATCTCAGTCTCCACGGTCCAGTCAGTGTCAGGGAGATCAAGTGTTCAGGGTAAAAGCAGAAGCTGGGCTTTTCCCCTTTATTTTCTTCTTAACACCGTTGGATTGGAGTGGAAAGCGGAAATTGCAGTTCCACGTGCAGTGGAATACGTCCATACGTCCACGTCACGTTAACGTGTACACAAGGGGGCAGAATAGTGTTTCTCACCCAAAATGTATAGGAACCAACGAGCAAACCCGAAAATGGAATGGCAGGACAATATTATAAGCAATATATCAATGTGAAAAAGATTCAAATCAATCGGCAACTCATAGCAGTGTTTTGATTTTGCGGGCTGCATTCATTTCATTCTTGTGTCGGAAACAAAGACACTACGCCCGTTCCCTTCTCCACCATTTTATTTGTATTTATAATTTTTTTTCTTTCCCACTCGACCGTTTTAGCGATCACTCACCTGAGAGAAGGGCTAAACTCTGGGAGGACTGCACATATGTGTAGGTCCATGCCGACGCAGAAGAGATTGATACTGCTTTTTGTGGTGAAGTAGTAGTAGTAGTAATAGTAGCAGTAGTAGTAGTAGTAGTAATAGTAGCAGCAGTAGTAGTAGTAGTAGTGGTATTGGTGGTGGGGTGGTTTTCATTTCTTATGTTCCCCTACATTGATAGTACACGGGGACAGGCTTCAGCCATCCCCCGCACCAGCCAGACCTGTTGTTGGAAGAAGGTAAAGATGCCTGATGCCTTTCATTTTGATGGGCTGCCGGCGCATCTAGACATAAAATCAGTGGTGCTTTGTTTACCATGTAAATTTCTTGCCCGCATCCATCAGATTTCCATTAGGGATACGCTCCTTGGTAGCAGGGCATCTCTTCAGATGCCATCAGAGATGATGAGAAACCCCTCAAGTGGTCCTCTAGACTGGATGCAAGGCGGTGATTTCTCTAAAACACGAATTCCAAAAACAAAAAAAAAGATGTGTCTTTTAAGCAGGCGTCAATGTGCCTTGTAATCCAGCTCCATGGGTTCTTCTTTTTATTTTAAATAAGCAGACACAGGGAGACAAAAGCACTCCTGGCATGTAACACGAAGCAGGGCGCAGCCGAAGGGGGGGGGGGGGGGGGGGGGGGGGAACATGTATTTGTGAGAGTAGAGGCCACTAGGGATGGTACAGTGTTCCATGCACAGTGCTGATCACAAGAGGAGCCGCCACAAGTGCCCTTAAGCCCTTTGTTACCCAGGGGCAGAGTGCTGTTAATTAGCTGCGGTCTCTATAGCAACTGTCTTGCGGTACAAAACAATGCTTAATTTCTCCTTCTTATTGTGGTGTTTACCTGGAGGGTTTTTTGATGTCCAAAAACTCTGGCTATTAGAACATTCGGGCGAGGCTAATTGTGACTTGGACAGGATGCAACACAGCTGCCTTGCAGGCATTATCCAGCGCTCTCCCGTGCCCCCACCCCGCCCCCACGCCCACACCCCCCCCCACCCCACAACCCCCCCACCCCCCCACCCCCTCCTGAGTCCACTCGCCACTCCATGTAAAAAAGCACAAGGAAAGAAACATGCCAGCAATGCAGCCAGAGACCTTAACGCTCTGCGCTTACACCGCTCACCTGCTGTGCAAGGCTGCATTTATTTATTCAAGAAATTGGGTGCATACGTGAAATGACACGATTCAAGCAAATTGTATGTTTATTCATTGTTATGCGTTCCCTGCCCTGCTGCAAGCCAATAGCATCGGCTTGGTAGTTGAGGAAAAGGACACAACTTGCATATTTATACTGTCCAGGCTGTCCGTCTACATAGGGTTCTTTGTTAGTTTTTTTTTTTCATTTGCTCTGTTTAATTTTCAGCATAGGTAATCATTTGTTATTGCAAGTTACGTGGTGCAAAAAATTGTGAAAAAAATGCAATATTTTAAAAGATGCATTGGGGAAATGTGTCGCTGTCTATTGTGCTCACTGATGTGGTTGTGATGCCACAGTTAACCAGTTTGTTTTAACATTAACCCTAACCCATGTCCGATCAGACTCGCGACTAAAATGTTAACCCTATAGGTTAGGCTAATGGGCTGGAATACTCGGTCCATATATCTCTATGTCTTTTAAAGGTAAGTCTCCTCCCCGTACCTCTCGGTGCTTGCTCTGCCACCTCATCAGCGCTCCAGCCTTTAGACCCCTCCTGTGGGAACTAAGTGGCACTTGGTTTGCGGGGATGCCAAGGATGAGTTAGATATAATGAGCAGACCTGGCCTGCCCCAGATGGCCCTGTTGCACAGTGCTCCTCCGGGGCCAGTCTCGCTGGGCTGAGCACGCTCGGTGCCGGAGCGCGTGGGGGCCCAGCCTCCCCGCTGAGCACGTAATGAGGAATTCTGGGATCAGCTCAGGCTCCCCCAGTCACCTGCGTTTACTCAGAATGCAAGGAGGAACTTGGGTTCAGTAAGACATTAGCCACCGCCTCCACTATAACCCCCTCCACCCTCCATTTGTTCCCTGTCATTGTTGTCGCTGCAACGCTGCCGACTTTTCACACATTGTGTTTGGAAGGAAAACCTTCAAACTGCTTTATGTCTTCATTCCCCCAAAAGAATAAGAGTAGGATAAAGATGACAATGGAGCCTGAGGTAATGCTATAGTTTTGTCAGTCTAAATGGGGTTGATAGCAGGGTTATGGTACATATGTTTTCCTCTGTTGATTTGTCACATATAAACAATATGTACTAGGGGGGGGGGGGGGGGGGGGGGGTGGCAGGTTGTACCAAGGTTGGTTTTCAAATAGCTGCCTGATGCATTATCAACGGCTCAAAAGCGTAGCTTGTACAAATGTGGTCTTTACTCAAAGCCCTACAGCACTACGTTGGCGGTCTTACTTGGAGCTCTCTGCAACACTTGTTGCTTTGCCCTGACGGAAGAGAACCAGAGACGAGGGGACGAGGAATCTCTGTGTGTTTTGTTCCATGTTGAAGTGACCCAAAGACGTGTGATAACAAGACATCGGGTCAGGTCTGTCGCCACCAGTCTCTCAGGCCCAACGCACACGGGAGCACAAATGTGGGTTCATATCTTCTGCACGACCCAAAATAGAAATATTAAATATAAGATGAGTATAAATATGTCATATTGTTTGAACAGGCTGTATTTGTTGCTCACTTCGAAAAGGACTCGAGTCTATTATGGACAGGAAAAATTATAAAAACACAATTTAGCTAGCCGTGGGTTGAGTGTTGTTTACACTTTTGGAGTGTTTTGTATAGTATAGTATTGTATAGTTTAGTATAGTGTTGTTGTAGGAATTCATACTGCAGGGGGGAATGGGGGAGTAAGCATTCCATTGTATGTTGTTGTTGCAAATGGCAAATCAACTTGTTGAATCTTTAATCTTGAATCTTGATTCTCCAAAGTCTCCAAACGTTTCTTCTGAGAACAATAGCCCTGGGCCATGACATCATTTGTCGATAATTTATATAAATAAAATGTTATTTTAATTTTATTTTTACATAAAATACATCTTAGAATCTTATTCTTCAAATATCCAATGGCAACGTTTTCACAAAAAGTAATACATTTATATTACATTATTAATACAAGAGTCCGTGCAGTATAGTCAATCTGCATCGTCTCCATTTATTGTCAAGCACACTTAAAATATTATTGTTATTATTTGTCTCAGGTGACGGGGGCATTCTCTGTCCTGAATGTGGAGTTTTGCCGGGGTGTGTCTCAGCTCTGAGGTCTGCTTGAGGTCCTGCAAGCTGAGCTTCTGGTTCTCGGGTTGCACGCTCCCAATTGGCTGCCATTGTTTGACTGGAACACAGTTGAACTCTGAGCTCTCTTAAAGATGCAGTGTCAACCGCATCTCGGCCTGTTGGATACTGAGAGAGAGAGAGAGAGAGGGAGAGAGAGAGAGAGAGAGAGAGAGAGGGAGGGAGAGAGAGAGAGAGAGAGAGAGAGAGAGAGGGAGAGAGGGAGAGAGAGAGAGAGAGAGAGAGAGAGAGAGAGAGAGAGAGAGAGAGAGAGAGAGAGAGAGAGAGAGAGAGAGAGAGAGAGAGAGAGAGAGAGAGAGAGAGAGAGAGAGAGAGAGAGAGAGAGAGAGAGAGAGAGAGAGAGAGAGAGATGAGAGAGAGGGAGTGAGAGAGAGATGAGAGAGAGGGAGTGAGAGAGAGAGAGAGAGAGAGAGAGAGAGAGAGAGAGAGAGAGAGAGAGAGAGAGAGAGAGAGAGAGAGAGAGAGAGAGAGAGAGAGAGAGAGAGAGAGAGAGAGAGAGAGAGAGAGTGAGATGAGATGAGAGAGAGATGAGAGAGAGGGAGTGAGAGAGAGGGAGGGAGAGAGAGAGAGGGAGTGAGAGAGAGAGAGGGAGAGAGAGAGAGAGAGAGAGAGAGAGAGAGAGAGACCCTATTCTGTGGGTGAACACTTTATGATGTTGGCATCGTATTATACTGATGGAACCATTTTGTACAATCAGCATAGGAATGGCCTGATGTCGCCGACACCAGAACGGGGTCTGATCAAAAAATGCTTCATTTTGAACGATGAGCCATGTGGTCTTTCTTATTGTTCTGTTGTTTGAACATACAAGCTATGGCCAAGGCGAGGATATTGGCCACACTTAAGCCTATCCTAATACAATGAAAATGTTGAATGTCTTGGTTGAAATTTGGTTTCTTCCGCCTCTTTTGACAAGAGGCGGGTGACATCATGGCCGCCAGGCTGGACTTCTCACAATGGTCGGCGATGACACCTCTTGGTTTGTGCTCGGACGCTACATTGATCCGGAGAGATTGCAAATATTGATTCGGTTGGAGGTAGGGGGGGGGGGGGGGGGTCTTCCTTCTCTTAGGCTGCGGGGCCAGGCAGGTAGAATGCACCTTCCCCACCTTCCCCCGCCCGCGTCATGTTCACACGTCGCGGTCGCTAACGCGGTCGCTCGTTTCCTCTCTCCCCCCCCCCCCCCCCCCCCCACCCCCCACCCCTCACTGTAATTACACACGTCCTCACAGATTTGTCCGGCAGCCAGTCCGGCTGTGGTTGCCGGCGGTCTTGCTCCCTTCATTCATTCCTCTCCGCATGGCCTCCCTTGGGGAGGGAGGGAGGGGGGGAGGGGGGGGCACACCTCAGTGCGGTGACCAGCCTCTGGTGTAATGTATGTGATGATCAACTCAGTGACTCCTGATTGATAGAGTGAGTCAGACCGAGGGCCTGCTGTGTAAATTGTTCCCATGAGAGAGAGAGGGAGAGAGAGGGAGGGAGAGGGAGAGGGCGAGAGAGAGGGAGAGAGAGAGAGAGAGAGAGTTAGAGAGAGAGAGAGAGAGAGAGAGAGAGAGAGAGAGAGAGAGAGGAGAGAGAGAGAGAGAGAGAGAGAGAGAGAGAGAGGAGAGAGAGAGAGAGAGAGAGAGAGAGAGAGAGAGAGAGAGAGAGAGAGAGCTTGTGAACACTGGTCCAGTTCAACAGAGGTCCTCTGCAGTAATGTTCCCGTGTCTCCCGGAAGGCGGTTACTGACCTGCTTTTCTGATGTCTTGTAAGATCTGGAAAGAACAACTGACCCTTGCCCCCCCATCACTGTTGAACTCACATTACTCAAGTGCCCTGACCCACACCCCAACAATAAAACCTTTTATCCAGCTCAATAAAGTCATCTCAAGTTAAGTATCGATTTTTTTTCTGTGTCCAAGGGTGAGGAAGAGAGAGTGAAAAAGCTGTTAATTACAATTAGACGCAGTATTACGTGCTTGAAATTGATTTTGCTCCGGTTGGATTTTTCCAGCGTTTGAAGGATGGAGTAATTTTATGTTTTTCCCTCCCCCTCATGAGTAACATAGCAGATGAAATGGTCAAATATAGAATGACGGAAACGTGTTGAGGGCTCAGTGTTGGGGACCCTGGGGGGGAAAACCAGAACAGTCAGCAAAGAAGAACGTCCGACCGCATTAGCTCTTGTATTTTATTTAACTTTTGTCAGTCTGTACTCTTGGAATAGTCCTGGTCCTGATTATTGTAGTCAGGGAAAGGGGACGGGTCTTTTTTATTACTGGTTGTTAATGCTGGAGCTGAGGCCTGAGGGCCAGCGGTATCGTGCCAAAAGAGGATGTGTGGAGTTAGGGTTTCCATCGGGACAGCTGAGCTGTGTCGGCGTCGCATGTTGACCAATCACAACCTTTGAACGTGAGATGTAAATGTGTGATGCCGCTGAAGAGTCGCTAAAACACTTACCGTTTGGATACACTGATGTATCCTCAGTCCCAACACCATTCGGTGGCCGACTGATGTCGAGAATGTGACAATTGGAGCAGCATTACCATGGAGATGGAGGAAAACATCCAGCCAAACATCCAGTAAGGATGGATAGATGTTCAGGCCACACGTCATATTCTTCTAAGTTGTATAATAACAACTTGTAACAATTGTTTAAGCTTTGGATGGACAATGCATCCGTGTTTTGGTCCTTTACCAATCAATTGCAGCCTTGAATTGTTCTAGATTATAACCTATAGTATACATTGTTTAATTGAGTTTCTTTGTAGAAAGAACCCTCATTCCAAGCCGGGACTCTGAAGTAGTTCAAAAGTTGTAGTTCCCGGTTTCCAGAAACTGTGAATTAAAAGGGGACCCTGAAGCTATATGCCTTCATTTTGTTGCTATGGTCAATTGTGATGCTAATGTCTGCCTTGGACTCTTGAGCCATCTATCACAGGTGACAGCAAAGTCAGGGTTATTGTGGACACACACACACCACACAGAATTGATCCCTGTCTCAGAACCCATATCTGAATGGACTTGGACGTGGTCTTCTTTGGTTTGTGTGGGAATCCTCTAGGTTTTCTTGTTTCCTCTCCTTCTCCACATCCATGCAGGTTAGGCTGAATGGTAGACTAACATGCCCAAAGGTGTAAAAGCTTTGTGAGTGTATGTGTGCCCCTATCTTATCTCTAATCCTATTGTGTTGGTTTTCCTTCATTTTGAAAAGCAGTGTTAATGGAAGGAATGTGTATAATTGTATTTTGAGTCTTTGTCTTTGGTTGCCAGCACAGTCAACCTATTTGGAATTGATTACCGATACAAATCCTGATACTTGGAATGGAATGACAGAAACACCAACCACTACCACCACCACTACCACCACAACCAGGAATGTATCTTTCATATTGCATTTTTATTGAACAAACATTCCATTTCGCCTTTTTTGTTCACATGAGATGCCCGGACTAACAGAAAAAGCAACGTAGCCAATCCAATGTCTGATTTCAGGCCCAACTCGAGTCAGTCTCCCATCCATTGACATCATAGCATGAGTACTTGGCCAGATGTTGCTGTGGTTTTGTCCGTGTTCAACGAGGCCTTTACAGGAAATGGTTTTCTTTAAAAGTACAGCAAACCAGAGAAGTATCGTTCCTTTCACTCAGAGGACATCGTCTAGGAAGTAAGCGTATTTAATATGCCATTACTTTAACTAGCCTCATTGGTCTTTTTTTAAAAAGCAAGGAAAGCATTAGTGCTGTCATTTTTTTTGTAGAAAACGTAGAAAACCTGGGCTCATCCTGGTTATATTAAATGTTTTGACTATAACCTATTTGATTTACATTCACCATGTTTTCACCCGAAATACACATTCCTGAGGCGTTTTCATCATGTTTTCAAAGGTAGAATTTCCCTTACATAAACAGTGTGTAAAATTGGACGTATCAGACACCTCAGACTTGAAAGGCAGTTTTTTAAATTTTCTTTGTTTTTTTCAAATGACAACCCCACTCTCTGGATGTGCCGCAAAGGAACGGTATTAGTAAGAAGTGGTTGAGAAGAGGTAGATAAAAAAGAGGGCAGTGAGACGCAACCACTCGAAAAACCTCGCACTCGCGAAACCTTCACAAACCCCAAGAGATGGGAGCTGCACAAAATGCATGCGATTCAGCGGAACTGCCGAATGGGTTGGGGTCATTTATTCGTCATGTCATTTTAAGGTTCCCCTTTACTTGTGACGAATACACCTCTGCGTTGTCGGCCAATAATGACAAGCTGTCGTAATGTGTTAGGCTACAGTGGAGTGGTATGGAGTAGAGACAGAATAAGGACAGATCCTAGGACTCAGAGGAGCTGTGGTCACATCCAGTACAACCAAAGATAACCCTAACAAGAACTCCCCGTTACACAATAAATCCCATCCACCAAAAAAATACAGGACATTCAGAAGCAAACTCCTCGACAACAGAAACTCCTTCCTCGAGGAGAGAAAAATATGTTTCAAATGCTGTTCTTCGATCTCTCACCAAAGACTGCAAGTCCTACGTGAAGTGCTCTGAACGTGCCAACACCTATCACGATGCGGCCATGCACACTGGCCCATCACCTCAAGGCTCCTTCACCTTCACAAGGGAACGGCGGGGAGGGAGAAGAATATTATAACATGGCTGCACAGAAGTTGCACAGAAGTTTGCAGTCCAGATCAGTGGAACCGCTCATGCTCAAAGAAAGATATGCCTTACTAAGATATACCCCAAGGGTTATAAGGACATCAAAGCTTATGTAGTTCTGGACGACCAGAGCAATCACTCTTCTGCCCGACCAGAGTTCTTTCAGCTGTTAGTCCTCGAAGCCTGAACAATGGTACTATGTAAGTACAGAAGAAAACCCTGCAGACCATGCGTCGAGATCCTTATCTGCATTATGCCTGCCACAGACCTCTTGATTCACTGGATCCTCCTTCCTGCATCAGCCATCTGCAGAGAAAACTGGGTGAGACATTTGACCAAATTGCACCTGAAAAAGACTCACCTATGCTACTTACCTGGTACCAATACTTACCTATGACCACTTCTTCACCTTCGCCTCCCTAGGAAGAGGATTACCATTCCTCGTCAACATAGCAAGATCCTACAACCAATTTGAACCAAAATCTGGCACAGATCTTACCCCGTACTCTGGATGAACTGGCTATGGAAAGGAATGTTATTGTTGAAATAACTCAAAGGGATGCCATTGCAAAATAAAGCTATTTCCAAAAACCCTTGCAGAAACTAATTTGTGTTAGAGGCTGCCTAAACACACAGAACTTCCAACTGCAGAAAATAACAAGATCTACCACCTAAACTTCTCAAAACCGGCCCTCCTTTTACGTATGTGGGGCTCGATGTATTTGGACCTTTGTATTTTTTACAGCCAGACAGGCATAGAGCAAATGATGGGCCATTATGTTCACCTGTATTTGAGTTTGAAAGCTGCACAGAAGTCATAAATGCACTTATGATTTGGGGTGACAGGTTGTTCTCTTGCCTACCTATATTGAACGCATTGCTAAAGGACTGTTATGTAATGTAATGTGCATATCGAAGTCCTCTGCATCCAGTTGCATAAACTCTCTTAGGTGCTTCTTCCCATTCCGTTTTCAGATCTGGTTAAACAGCCCTGATCCGATTGCGGCACTAACTTTATCGGAACATGCAAGGAGCTTGGGATGGACGAAACGGTACAGAGATACCTCAGTAAGCATGGATGCAGCTGGGAATTTTACCCGCCACACGCCTTTCACCAAGGATGCTCTTGGGGATGCATTATCGGTATTTCCAGAACATCCTTAATTCAATATTTCTCCAGCAAATGACTTGTCTAACCCACAAAGTGCTTTGCACACTATAAATGCACGACCACTCCTACCTGTGTCGGCAGATCTGGAAAAAACCTTCATACTCTCATACTGTCAATGCTTTTTACACCGAAGTCAGGAGTTCCACCTCCACCTGGAGGCTTCTTGGAACTCCACACAAAGCAATGGTGACAAGTTGCTGCTAGAGCCGTGAATACTTACCTTCTTTGCAAGTGGGCAGTGCCTTGCCAAAACCTTTTAGTTGGAGATCTAGTTCTGCTCAGGGACAGGCAGACCTGGAACTGCTGGCCCATGGCCAGGATCACTGCCACGTTCCCTGGAAAGGATGGTCATGTGAGAACGGTTGAAGTGAAGACAAGTGACTAGGGCAGTGTGAAGACCTTTCATAGACAAATTGTAGTAATAATTGTGTACTTCTGCCCAAAGACTGATCCAGAGTCTAATGTTCTGGACTAGTACTAGTTCTTAGTAGCATAGGTCAGGCATGGAGTGTGTTGCCTTTAAGGCATTTGTAACTATTTAAAATGTCTTCTTTTAATTATTTCAATAATTTTAAGTTGAAAAACCAAACTATTTTTTGGGTCACTTCCTGTTGCTGTAGCGAGACAGGCTTGTGCCTGTGCATCCTCTGAATATAATCTACTTGCATCCACAATCAGGCATCGTGAAGCATTGCCATAAGTTAATTTGATATAAGATATTGTATATTAGTAATTATTTGATAATAATTATTATATTAATAATATAATAATTCTTTTTAAAACTGTTAATGATGAAAAGTGATAAGTAAATGGTCAACCTTGCTTACGACTATGTCTTCATTAGCTCTGGTTTACTTGAGTGTTTATTCACAAGGTCAATACATTGTTCATTCATTCTTGGCCCTCCAGCTGCTTTAGTTAGTGTGACTCGAGGTCATGGTATAAATATAACGTATGAGACCCCCAACCCGCAGCCCTTTGCCTATAAATGCAGGGCATTACTCAAGCAGCAGGTCTCTTTCGTCTTTAATAGCAGAGACTTTTTCCTCCCAAACTAATAATGTCAGTAGTGTGTGTTACAGTGGAGTCCCTTTCATCTAACCACAGAAGCAGCCTGACCGGGAGCCACAAGACCGGAGAATGCAGGCAACATTCGTGCACACACAGGCTTGGCAACCATCCCTGTTGCGATGCTTTATAACCAATATATTCCTCTTAATATTTCACTGTTCAGACCTTTTTGGTTTGTGTTTTGCACTGGGTTAGATTGAAGCTCTAGAACTGGAATACGCTTAAGTCTCCTGGTAGCGTTGAGAGCATAAGATACTGATATTACTCTGGCAACTAGTGCTGAAGGAGAATACAAGTGTTATTACCCCTGGTCAACTAGATAACATGTGAAAGAGTCTAATCTATGCCCAGGCAAAGGAGTCAACGCAATATCAGGAGCGTTTTAGTATGTTTTAGTATTGTTTAATACTAATGGAGTAGCTTCATACTACGTAGTATTATGTTATGATACTAGACTGTCCTCTCAAAAGTGTGTGTGTGTGTGTGTGTGTGTGTGTGTGTGTGTGTGTGTGTGTGTGTGTGTGTGTGTGTGTGATTTGACAATTGAATGTGATCCCATTTCAATCAGTTTGTCTTGTACTATAACGGTACCCAAAACAAAAACCTTTTCATATCCAATGTTTCATGTTTCATATCCTGTTCTTTAAAAATGTGTGGATGATTGAGTTGGCGCCCCCTTGTGATGTATATATCAGTTTGGGCTAATCATTTGAAGCGTTTTGCAGACATAAACAGGCCTAGATTGAATAATACCTTATCTGAAACAGTTGTTCAAGATTTGATCCTTTTGTACAATTGTTTAAAAACTGATTTAGCTGCTGCCCCCTAACCAAAACTTCAGGGCAGCAGTATTTGGAGTCTAGGATCAACTGTATAACTATTTCAGGTGAATAACCAAGCCCTTTCGGTACCTCTGTTGATGTATTTCGTACACACATCTAAATTTATATCTGGGATTGAATCATCTTTATTGGTCACATCCATGTACACACACACACACACAGTGAAATATGTTTCTCTACATTTAACCCATCCTAGTATAAGGAGCAGTGGGCAGCTATTTTATATACAGCACAGGGGGTCTGGTGCCTTGCTCAGGGGCACCTCGGCAGCACCCTGTTGTTTCGGGAACTTGAACCGGCGACCTTCCGGTTCCCAAGCCAAGTCCCAATAGCCACAATTGCACAATGCAATTTGTGCATTTTGACAATGCGCTCTGAACAATGGTCATTTCCGGTTGGCTAGTTGACAAGGGGGTGTCTGTTTCACACCTGGTGACAATAATAAGTTATTCACTAGTGAAAAGCGGTCGGCCTGCCATTCATCTTTGGGCTTTTTGCGAGGATTTGAAAGTAGTACTGGGCCCGGCTTCTTCTGTTTCAGTGGACTCTCTGTGTGTGACTGAGCTTGAGTTGTCAACTCCAGGATATTTGTTCAGACGAGTCACGGGTTCGCTTAAGACTGACCTAAACTTCACCCCAACTTCTGAAAGACAAAAACCCTGAGGTCATGACTTCCCTAGGGTCCCGACCTTTAGGTGTGGAAGACGACAAACGCGTACCATCGGGTACCGTCAGACGTTTAATGCATATGCCTCGTATATATAGGCCGTTTTTTCCTCTTTTTAATCAAATTGGTGAAATTGTAGCCTTCCACTCGTAGGTCGGAAAAAATAATAATCATGCCATCAGCATTCTACCATTGGCTTCAAAGGTATGGAATACATTTCGAAGGATTGATGGAATGGTTGATAAGAGAAAATAACAACCCTTTTCCTGTGAAACATGGAAGTGGCATTAAAACTGGAGAAGCACTCATAGGCCAACTCTGTCATTCATTTAGTGCATGTGAGCCGAGCATTGGGGATGTTACACAGCCACACTCTTTCAGTAGCTATTACACACGCGGCAACAGACAATGGACATGTGAAAGGCAGAACTCGGGGCCTGATATCTCTCTCCATGTATCAGCCTTGTCCCTAATGGTGTTGCAATGTCATCTGTAGACTATGGATGTTATTCAATAAACCCATTGTCTTATTTTTAGTAGACTGGCTTT
The DNA here is from genome assembly GCA_027704905.1 of Muraenolepis orangiensis. Taxonomy (NCBI): domain Eukaryota; kingdom Metazoa; phylum Chordata; class Actinopteri; order Gadiformes; family Muraenolepididae; genus Muraenolepis; species Muraenolepis orangiensis. The sequence goes on along the minus strand of CM051000.1, from coordinate 6,841,520 downwards.
TATTTTGATTCAAGATTCAAGATTTGTACAAGTACAATGGAATGCTTACTCCCATTCCCTCCTGCAGGATGAATTCTCTAAAACGCTATACTCACTTAAAATATTGTACACAATAACAATAACAATAAAAATAACAATAAAGTGACTAATGGATGATTTGTACATTTGTTTTGTTTTTGTTTTTGAATTGTGCAAAAAGCATTTAAAAAGCATTTTAAAAGCATTTTAAAGTGAATACTGTATCATGAATACAGTGCAGAACAGTGCAGAACAGTGCAGTAACTGTAATGAGTCCAGAAAGTCCAGCCAAAGTATGATAGTGTAATGTTATGTTCGATAACCGTGTGTGTGGTAGGTAAGATAAACCTAGAGGCAGCCTGTGGAGGAGATCCACCCAGGTGTGTAAAGCGTTTCAATGACATGTGTGTACCTTTTAATTTGTGTATTAGTTTGGGGGTTGGCAACGTGTCATTACCATGTGAAAAGGCTGTGCCGGGACGATCGGGGATCATTTGGGCAATTAGTGCAGCGCTGAGGACAGAAGAATGTTTGAAGCCTCTGCTAATTGGGAATCTCTACAAAACCATTTCTTTAATTAAAATGGGATGAAAGCAGCACTGTTTTAGACGGATACATTTCTGTCTCCATTCTTGTCTGTACCATTATGAATGTCTGTGTTCTTTCATACCGGTCTTTGGAGAGAAAGGAATTCTATTAGATTCATTTGAAAGACCGTCTCCGTACAGAAGGGTTTTCATGGTAATGCAAAATGAGGCTCCCTGCCGGAACTGTCGTTAGAATTCCTCTCTGATATGTGAAATAAACTGAACCATGTATTCCAGAACAGTGATGCACTTTACATGTATAAAACAATTGAACACCTAATAATTATAATGGTATAATGCTTTTTTTCATTTTTTTCATTTGTTCGTCTCAACACAACAGGTGGCTCTGGTGGTTTGACAACGATGACATTGTCATCGTTGACCTGAGAAAGAGCTCTGCACCTTGGCTATTGTAAGAGGCAAGGTGCTCCATGTAATATGTTCCACCTTTTTTGTTTCACAGGTCGTAATGAACTGATTGCGAGGTACATCAAGTTACGGACGGGAAAGACGAGGACTCGGAAACAGGTAAGAAAACCCTGGCAGTGGGATCTGCATGACATGACACTTTTGGATAGAAATTGCATACAAGAGAACGGAGTCAAGTCTAGATATCCAACACAGCAACAGGCTGCACAAGCAGACAACGCACAGGCAGACAGACACACAACACAACACAATAGTTGCGTGCATGCCTCAGCTGGTGTCTCGCCGTGATACAGAATGCCGGACGCATTCAAACGGTAGGAACTGCGACCGCGTAGAGCCAAAGAGAAATGGACAATCCAGTGTGCGTTTACTCTCGCTTATTTATTTGTGTGCATGCTTTCATTGAAACAATTGTTCACTCACTATATCTTGCCGTTTAATATGCATTGTGTTGCTGGACAATTTTGACAAACAAATTAAAAAAAACAGCACAACAAAACAAAAGGACCCAGCACGCGCTGGAGTGCACCGACGGTTCCTCAGAAAGCATTCTTTCCCTCTGAATGAATTGAGGTTGCACACTTTGGGGGACTAAAGGCTTTTATGTGTGGGCAGGTGGAAGCACAAATAGAGTGGGACTTCACATCACAGAAGATGCCACAGAAGCCCAGAGACAGGGATCTTTTCCTTGAGGCACTGTAGTCGGCAATCAAAAGTGCATCTCGGTGCTTATACGTCCTCTAGACACACACTGCAAATTGGTGCTCAGCCCGGGAGGTGCAGCCCATAGCTTTCTGCCCCCTCAGGATAGTCGCAGTCCAACACCACCCAGTATCCTCGACCCTCACTGAGACCGAAGCGGGATGTTGTGCTACTCTCTGCTTCAAGGTTTTTTTTCCCCCAGGCTCTGGCTGGGTGTTATGCACCTGCACAATACGTGAGACCTATGCGGCTGTCAAATCTATACATCACTTTAAGCCTTTGTGTGTCCGATTTTACACATTGCACCCAAACCCAAAGTGTGTTCCGCTCGGCGTGCTGATTGGCTGCTGCCGCCTAGCCCGAGGGCAGTAGCCGATCAGCATGCGAACGGAGCAGGCTCTGTGGTAAAGGGTAAAGTGCTTATTTGACACCCCGGGTAATTGATTTAATAATGCTACATGATGCTGCCTACAATAACTTCATTGATTGCAATGATTACAAATCTGCATACACAAAAAGTGACTTCACAGAGTGATTGAGGTGTAAGCCTATAACTAAAGGGGCATGCATTTCCCTTTAGTCTTTCACTTAACAAGTATTCGCCTGCCCCCTGCGCCACATTGATCAACTTTACAGAGGTTTTTTAACCTGCAGAAATAGGTTTTAGCTCTTTTTATAACGAGGTAGTGTTTATTTGACCATGCTGACAATTATGATAACGAAATTAATGAGGCACTGCTTTACTAACATCACCGTAGTAACTGTTGAAGATGTTCACCTACCGACTAAACCCATTAAATAATTACCAACGAGGTAAATGTGGAAGTCAACAAAACCCAAAACTTGTGAAATGTCTTGGCCAGCTCCCGCACGAATACCGGCCGATTGTCATTCAGCGCACAGAGAGACCACATCTGTGCTTTGTTAATGTGCACTAAAGGGGCCTGCGTCCCCCTTAATCACTTCACTTAGGTGACAACAACAGACAGCACAATGCTTTATTGGCTCTGTGCGCTCGCTGTGCGCCGCAAGAGATGCTGCTGCCATTGTGGGACGCGTCTTCCTGCTTATTTTAACCAAGACGACATGTGAGATCCACTTTGTACTTTTATGATTTTCTTGTGTTTTTCCTTTTTTTTTCTTTTTCCTTTTTAATGGAGGTGTCTAGTCACATACAGGTCTTAGCGAGAAAGAAACTTCGAGAAATCCAGGCTGCCATTAAGGTAGGTCTAGCTATGCCCAGTTGCAGGGGGCTTTTCATTGCCATGGTTACAGGCTGTTCCTTTGTTTTGCTCCTCTCCCTCACCCCCCTCCTCCCCACCCCCCGCCCCCCGCAGGTGTCTAGTCACATTCAGGTTCTTGCCAGAAGGAAATCTCGTGAGTTTCATTCCAAGCTAAAGGTATGCGCTTTTCTGCTTTTGGGCATGTGGTTGCTGTGCGTATCGCTTCCTGTTTCCCAGGGTGATGGAGTGAATGCTACACTCTGCTTCCCCCTATCCCCTTTAGTTCTCACCTGGTCATCTCCTCTTTCTAACTCTGACACCCCCCCCCCCTGTTTACACCATCTCCAATACACCCCCTCTGCCTGCTATTCATATTTCTCTTGCATTCATTACTTTCGTTTTGAGAGCAACTTTGGCTGGCTTAACAACTATGCTATAAGCATTTATTTTTTTAAATAACAAAAAAATAAAATAAAAAATTATAATCAAGTCTTGCTTTTTTCAAATTTTGCATTGAAAGCGTGCGTATGAAAAAGATAAACACAACAAAAACACACTAATTTAGTGTTGGCACAAGGCCCACTGTGGGTGCCAGGTTGCCAGTAGCGGGGTCTGTGTGTATGTTGTGTATGAAGCATGCTGGCAGGGTGCGTTTGGCTGTTGGTGAGCGGCTGCGAGCTGTTTTTCGGTCATGGAGCCCGTGCATCTCTTACCAGAAGATGTGCTGATAAAAGGGCATGTCACCCAGGTTTTATTTATTTAAAAAGGCAGAAAGGTGAATTTTACAGCCATGGACACTCCATTTTTCAGTGCGAGGTAATGAAACGTTTCCCCCCGCTGGCGATGTCTTTGTGACGGTGTGTGTGTGTGCACGTGTGCGTGTGTGTGTGCTCGTGTGTGTGTGTGTGCGTGTGTGCGTGTGTGTGTGTGTGTTCAGTATGTAGAACGGCAGTGAAGTCTGCTCTCTCTCTCTCTCTCTCTCTCTCTCTCTCTCTCTCTCTCTCTCTCTCTCTCTCTCTCTCTCTCTCTCTCTCTCTCTCTCTCTCTCTCTCTCTCTCTCTCTCTCTCTTCAGCCTGCTGCTGAAGATGTGTGCTCTCTGCTGTTTGGCAGTCCTTTTCAGTGCAGATGAAGTCATTTGAGAACACTCTTGTTATTTCCCCCAACAGTCTTTTTGAATATGACAATTCAAAGAAAAGAAAAAAAAATCAAATTGCCATTGTCAAATAAGTACTCTACCAATACATTGACCTGGAATGTAAGGTCTTCTTCCTGAAGTATAACCATGGTAACTATTTCCCCCATATATGCCATCCCCAATCTCTCATTGGACGCTGACCCTTTCTTTTTGATGTTCGCTTTTCCCTACTTAGAATTGAGATTAGATTAATTGTGTGTGTGCGTGCGTGCGTGCGTGTGCGCGTGCGTGCGTGCGTGCGTGTGTGTGTATGTGTGTGTGTGTGTATGTGTGTGTGTGTGTATGTGTGTGTGTGTGTATGTGTGTGTGTGTGTGCATGTTGAGCACCAGAAAGAGTCAGTCAGGCAGCTAGCTGTGAATGGGGCACAGGCGAAGGTCTGAGTAGAAACAGGCAGCTTTTGTATGGATCTCTGTCTCTCCTCATCGAGAGCAAATTAGGGTCCATTGGCACAGGGAAATCCAAGCAGGAGAATTAATGGAGACCATGCTAGGATTGCCTCGAATGATAGCTAATTGTTATTGTTTCTTTTCTTCTTTTAAAAAAAAATGTTTTAATGGAAGACATACCAACCTATAGTAACACATCTTATTTATTTGAATTTATGCATTGATTGTATTTGATATATATATATATATAAATATATAAATGTTTAATCTGTATTAAATCTGTCAATTTTCATGATATATATATTTAAATGTTTAATCTGTATTAAATTAGTCAATTTTCATGATATATATATAAATATATAAATGTTTAATCTGTATTAAATCTGTAAATTTTCATGATATATATATATATAGATATATATATATATTGATATATATTTGAAGGTTAAATCTGTATTAAATATGTCATTTTTCATGGTTTCCTGAGTCGATGAAGTAATATACATATTCTGTGTATACTGAATGATGTTAATGGTCCTAATGTTATCCTATACGTACTGTACATGTGTGTGTAAATCCATGTTTACAATCAAACCCTTGTTTGTTTCTCTTCAGGTCACAAATATGGTAAGCCTCTGTTCATTTGAGCACGTCTCTGCATGAAACAGCTTCTAGCTTCCTGTGTGATTCTGCCATAAAATAACAGCACATCATTTCAGTCAGACTGTTTATTTCCGACGTGCGTTCGTGCATGCATGCATGCGTGTGTATGTGCATGTGTGTGTGTGCGTGTGTGTGTGTTTGCGCGTGTGTGTGTGTGTGCGTGTGTGTGTGTGTGTGTGTGTGTGTGTGTGTGTGTGTGTGTGTGTGTGTGTGTGTGTGTGTGTGTGTGTGTGTGTGTGTGTGTGTGTGTGTGTGTGTGTGTGCGTGTGTGTGTGTGTGTGGAGAGGGTTTGCAGTGACATTTGTCATGGCAACTTAATATTGCGTCTCCAAAAGCTCTTGCCTCTGATATCAATGCATCTCCAAAGGCACAGGCTCACTTCTTGTAATCTTAACGTTTCAGATGGATGCTGTAGGACATTATGGTCTATATTAAATCTGGCTTAGCGGAAGGTCTTCTGCCAAAACTCAACCCAAAGTGTACAATGAGACGCGCACCTTTTGCATGTCTAGAGGAGTCGCAGCAGTTTAGATATTTTTTTCTCCATTAATCAAAAAGAAAGGCAATTCATTTAGAAAGTAAAAATGTTCCATTACACCCGAGCAGTTACACCTACGCTCATACATATGGCCAAGGATAAAAAAAGAGCTATTAATTTAAAAGCTCTCCTCCAAGGATAATTGTCTAAAGGAAGACTTTTAAGCAAGTGGGCCCTATGTCCTTCAGTTTTTTTCTGAAATGATGCTGGATGTTTGGATGTTTTTTGACATACAGATACATAAAAAACCTTGAACCTTGATGAAACAGCTCTTGAATAATACGGTATTAATAAAGGAACAATGAGAGAGGAGGGAGAATGTTACTGATTGAGAAAGATGTCCGTGGCAGACTCAACCGCAAACTAACGTGTTTAAGTGCAAAACCAAAAATATTGGATATGGGAATTCATTGTTAATTGTTTTGCCGCAATCATATTTCATTTAAAAAAACTAAAAATGACACTTAATGGCGAAGACTTGTTGTTGTTTTTATTGTAGTTGTTTTCATGCTTGGTGTTTGCTATTGTAAGGCCGCTTCTGTGTGTGTGCTTGTTTGTGTATGTTGTGTAGTTAGAGTGTGGTTATTACTGCACAGCGCCCCCCCCCCTCCTCTTCTCTCCTCTACCAGAGTGCTAAGCTCTTTGTAATTGTTGTTAAAGGACCAGACCGTGAAGGACAAAGCCCTCCAGAGCATGGCCGCCATGTCCTCAGCACAGATTGTTTCTGCCACCGCTATTCACAACAAGCTGGGGCTGCCGGGCATCCCCCACCCAGCCATGCCTGGAGCAGGGGTAAGAGCACCACCTCCACACCCACCCCTGACCCAGGCTGTACACCCAGGGTGGGCCGGTCACACTGAACACCACAGGGCCAAATCCCATTACACCACAACAGCTTAGCATAACCAGCCCCCGGGTCATCGGTTGAGCACAGAATCAGAGGGAAGTGAAGATAAGCACTTCAACTTTTGTTTGGGGGGGGGGGGGCATGGTCTTGGGTGTTGTGGTTGCAGCTGTTGTTTGTCATGAACCGTATTTATTTGCTGATGTCATTCCGCAGTTTTGGCAGGGAATGATCGCCACTGGTCAGTCAGGATCCACACAAGAGTGAGTAGGACTACTGTACAAATGACTGAATGAATGGCAGATGAATACATGAATGTAAGTAATAGTAATAATAATAATAATAATAATGATAATAACAATAATAATAATAATAATCTCTGTCTCTGTTTCAGTATTAAGCCCTTTTCCCAACAAGGTTATCCAATCCAGCCAGCAGTCACAACCACCATTTCAAGTGAGAATTCACACTTACAATTAATACAAAAACACACAAATGCAATACATGACGTACAGGTCCTTACCACATTTACATGAAGTAAAAGCAAAAACCTAGTGTAATTCATTACTAAAAGGATAACTTTGGGATTTTCTTTTACGTGGATCCCTTTTCCCCATCATGTTGGGTCTAAGTCACTAATGCAGACAACAACAACTTTTTATAATTGGTCCAGAGCAAGAGCAGGTCCGCTCTCAGGTCCATGGGGCAATAGTGCCCCTTCAATTTACAGTACGTCATGTGAAAGTGGTTGTGTTTGCCACTGAAAGGCTCAGATTGTTATTAATATTAAGTGTCTGACAACATTATGGAAAGGATCCCAACAAAGAAACGTAATGTTCGCTTGATCCGGTCAGTTTTTTACATGTCAGCAAAGCAACCAACACAGGGATGGTTCTCCCTCTGACTTGTGAGACCCTTCACTGGCTCGTGCTGAAGCTAAACAACCCATAGGAAGGCTGACTGTGAAAGGCAGACTGTGTGTGCATCAAAACTAAGTCAATGTAAAGACCCAAAACTAGAGCAGAACAAGACATATTGTCAAGTGAGCTACAGCCAATCTCTCTCCCATTGTCCGCAGCCTCGCTCAAGGCAAGATGCTCAGCCTCTACCTGCTTCTGCAAACCCTGCATCAGTATTAACTGCTCTGTGTCTCTGTGTTTCTGTGTGTGTGTGTGTGTGTGTGTGTGTGTGTGTGTGTGTGTGTGTGTGTGTGTGTGTGTGTGCGTGTGTGTGTGTGTGTGTGTGTGTGTGTGTGTGTGTGTGTGTGCGTGTGTGGGTGTGTGTGTGTGTGTGTGTGTGCAGGTTATGAGCCCTCAGCAGCCCAAGCCCCAACAGCCCCCCCGTGGCAGGGTCGCTCTATCGGAACGTCTAAACTTCGGCTGGTGGAGTTCTCCGCCTTCCTGGAGCAACAAAGAGACCAAGACTTGGTAATCGAGTGTGAAACCTGTCCTCTCATTTATTCCACTGTGCAAAACACAGATTGACCGATTGTACTGATGGATTCCCAGACATAGTCCAAATGGTGGTCCAAATATCAAGTGTTTACCGTCATGTCTGCGGTAGACCTTTGCAGCACTGTTTATATTTCTGCGAGCCTAGATAGGTCAAGGACGAAAAGCCATAGTGTCGCTCATTGCTCTTTAAAAGGCTTTATAACAAAGAAAAACTAGGACAGCACTCCAATTTGAGTATTTAATATTGCCACACACAGGATTCAATACTCAAGATTTGACGGGTACGATGTCCACACAGACAAACCCAGAAGAGGCAGACAGTAGCATAGTTCAGGTCGGGCAGAGGATCGGGAACCAGGCAGAGCAGGTAGATCTGGGACAGGCAGGGTCAGGAAACAGGCGAGACGGGCAGGTCCAAGGCAGGCAGGGTCGGCATCGGTCCGGGAGTAATCGCTGGAGAGTCTGGCATTAGTCAAAAAAAATGTGTGAGTGAACAGGGGAGTGAACTTGTGAGTGAACAGAACAACCTGAATACTAGCCTGATTGGTAATGCGCGGCGGCCTGCGGGCAAAAAAACCGAACAAGGGGGGCGTGGCTATCCGGTAGAGCGTAGCGGGAGCGAGGAGGCTGGAATGCAGACTGTGACAAGATACAAGATATTTATTTGCCATTTGTACATTGTACAAATGGTAAGTAGTACATTGGAATGCTTGCTCCCCATTCCCTCCCGCGGTATACATCTCAAAAAATAATATATACAATAAAAATAAAAATAAATAAAAATAAAAAAATAAAAATAAAATAAATGAAATAAATAAAATAAATCAGATTCTGCAAGGTCTTATTGGGAATTGAACACGTTGTATTCTTTTTTAGCTTGACAGTACACTCGCTGTACACTCCCATTTTTTGGTTAACTTTAAATGGAGCAATTTATCAAGGTTTGTGTACATTCCCTGTTTTTTTTTTTTTTTACTGATAGCCTATGACAACGGGCATCAATCTTGCATTGTACAACCCAACCATATTTGAGATGGTTGGGTTGCCTTGAAGCATGCAGGCGACAAAGCCTCTTTTGAAGTGAAGGTTGGTGTGATAACGAGGTTTAAATGTCCCTCGCCATAGAATGCTGTTATGTTGCTACAATGGTGAACAGTGGAATGCAGTGAAATGCAGCATACAGTATACATTGGTTTATTTACTCACAAGTCGCTTCAACCATTTAGTATGAATGGATTGCACTCTAACCATCTGTTTGTTCTTCTGCATGCTTTTTTGCTGAAATTATTGATTGAAATGAAGGGGCTTTTCGAATCATATTCTATTGTCTTGCAGTACAACAAGCACCTGTTTGTACACATCGGGCAGACCAACCATTCCTATAGTGACGCCCTGCTGGAGTCGGTGGACATTCGTCAGATTTATGACAAATTCCCTGAAAAGAAAGGTGGCCTGAAGGAACTCTTTGGAAAAGGTCCCCTGAATTCATTCTTTCTCATAAAGTTTTGGGTGAGTTTCACAAAAGCTTTCTCGAATACAGCGTACGTGCTCCTGGATTGCCCCCTTTTTGATTAACCGTCAAACGCATTGAAATAAGTTTGGAAGGACTTTTATTCAGACCGTATTTTTTTGGGTTTGGGTCTACATTTCAGGCTTCATTAGCACATTATTGGTTGGATTTTGAATGAAGCATTGTGCTATTATTCATCAGTATATCCAATCGCAAAGGCTACTTCAGTCCCCAACTGATTTATAAAATCCTGCCTAATAAGAATCTATTCAGGGACCATCTTAAGTAAATTAAAGTAATCAGAGTCCAAACACAGAAGCTCTCTCTCTCTCTCCGTCTCTTCATGTTCAGAATACGCTCTTCTGTATTTGGACTTGCATAGCAGGAGAGACTGTGATCAAAGCAGTCGCTAATTCAGTCTAATATATCGGAACAATGGAGTGACCCGGTTGCGCTCTCCTAATGGCTGTTTAAACATTGCATGTATTTTCTCCATGATGCAATGATGCTAACTAGCGGTAGTCAACAAAGTGGGCCCATATGCTCATGGACCAAGTCCCCTTCACGTTTCTTTTGAAGTGACCAACCAATCTAAATTTCAAATGAAAGGCGGAATCTACACAATAATGAAAGGATAAATGCCGTGCTTAATGAAGGAGGAGAGTGATGCAGAAAGATATCTTGTCTTTTTTGTTGTTCACTATAACAAAACAGCATGTTCTGGACACACACAAAGGGCTGTCCTCTAGAAGCAAAGCCTTTTCACGAGACCCAATCAGCCTTGAGATAACATTACTGAATTCTTATTAGAATTGTGTTCCCCTTATGAATGTTTTTGCATTCAAATGCATCCTCAAATAGAAGCCGTCACTAGGGGGCAGTGTGCTGTGGTCAGCCAGTGAAAGTGATGCGCGCATATACATGCATATACACTGTATGCAAGATATTGATCTATAGTTATGGATGGATGGATGGATATTGTCACATGTTAGTGGAATTTAGTGAAATTGTGTGTTCACAATTGAATTCAGTGTTTCTGGAAAAAAATATTTTTGTCAAATGAAAATGGAAATATAATAATGGAAATATCATCTCACACTTGGTGTTGGTAATGTTGTCTCTTGTGACTCCCAGGCTGACCTGAACTGCAACATCCAGGAAGACACAGGCATCTTCTATGGCGTGTCGAGCCATTACGAGAGCTCTGAAAACATGACCATTACCTGCTCAACAAAAGTGTGCTCCTTCGGCAAGCAGGTGGTGGAAAAAGTGGAGGTAGGAACCCCCGGTGTTATTTGTTATGAGTTATGAGTTATCATAATCAATTATGGGTTGACTGTGAGCCAGTAACGGGGGTCTAGGTAAGGACACGCTCAGGTTGCCCACGAGTGTCAGAGCCGGGTGTAGGTGGGACCCACAAGCAGAGGGACAGAAGCCAGGTACAGACAGGTGCTTTAGTGCTAGCAAAGGTACAGACAGGGCAAGGCAAAAACAAGGTCGTAATTCAGGCGATGTTCAAAAACACGGTAGATCCAACAACAGAACAGACGTGATACTTAACGTTAACGCCAGGCTTTTTGAGAATCAGAGTGTGTATGTGTGATAATCTAGCTGAGTGTGCGGGGTAGGCTTAAATAGCACGGTTAATTGCGATGCGCTGCGGGTGAGAATTAACGAGGGGGGCGTGGCTATCCGGTAGCGCGTAGTGGGAGCGAGGAGACAGGAATGCGGAACGTGATTAGGGGGCGTGGCTATCCGGTAGCGCGTAGTGGGAGCGAGGAGACAGGAATGCGGAACGTGATTAGGGGGCGTGGCTATCCGGGCGAGGGCTGTGGGAGCGAGGAGACGGGAATGCAAAACTGTGAGAACAAGCTTAACATAGAAACATCAGCAATCAACACATTTCGATTTTTTTTCTTGGTTTTTCTGTCCATTTTAGTTGTGTTGCTGTCATTTATTATTTAATCATTTCTTGGTTCATTTTGTATGATATGTATTTAATGTATTATAGTGTGGGCTTTGCTAGTGTTCGTGACATCTGGTTCTGTTGTCTCTCTGTCTCTCTGTCTCTAGACTGAATACGCTCGGTTTGAAAACGGACGCTTCGTCTATAGAATAAGTCGCTCTCCCATGTGTGAATACATGATAAACTTCATCCACAAGCTCAAGCACCTGCCAGAGAAATACATGATGAACAGCGTGTTGGAGAACTTCACCATCTTACTGGTAAATTCCCCAAAGCTGCTGTCGTCAAGCTCACACCGTCCCTTGTCCTGTTTTTATGTAGACAATTATATATACATTTATCTTGTTGATATAACTGCATACCCCTGCTCACTACTTGTTCATACTTGTATACTATATACCTGTATATATATATATATATATATATATATATATATATATATATATACCTATAACTCTGCACATATCTCATAATTACTATACGTTCTTTTTGTACCTGTTTTTATACCAAGTAGACTGTTTTCATCTTATTTAACCTCTGTACATTGTATATTACCATGCACTTTACTATAGCATTTGCACTCTGGTTAGATGCCAAATAATTTTCTCTGTACTGTATTTTTGCTGTGCAATGACAATACATTTTAATCTAATCTAATCTAATTGAATTATCTATCTATCTATATTTACGTATACCTTCCTATATTCAGGGCTCAACAATAACTATTGCCAAGTAAATATACCATATCGGGCAAGTATACCTAACAACGCACTTGCCCAAGTGGTAAAAAAAACTAAACGTTTTCTACCATTTTTGATATGCAAGACACTGTTATTTACTTATATAAAGATGAAACATGACATGAAATGATAAAACATGAAACATGTGGTGACAGTAAACTCTGCTCAGGCTTGGGAACCGGAAGGTCGCCGGTTCAAGTCCCCAAAACACATGGGTACTGCCCGGGTGCCCTTGAGCAAGGCACCAGACCAAAAATATACAAAAAGCTGTCCACTGCTCCTAATACAGGAATGCAAAGAAAGAGATTTCACTGTGTGTGTGACCATTAAAGAATATTCAATCCTGCAGATTTGGATTTAGAATTAGCTTGAACCTTCATGGTTATTTGACAACCACTCATAAATAAAACTATTTATATTTGGGTCAGTAAAAAAATATCGGGGCAAGTAAATTTGTTAAATATACTGTGTATATATATATGCTGTATTTTAACAACACACTAATCATTGTACCTTACTGGTTTGGAGTACGGAATCGTACAAACCTCTGCTCCCCTCGTGGGTGGGGCCGTCTGTTCGCGCTGGTTTACTAACGCTGTCTTGAGAAATACAACAAAAAGAGTTGTAGCATTGGCCTTGAGATGAGTCTGCATTCCTGCCATTCCACAGGGAATGGAAAAGTGTGGGCATAAGAGGGGGCAGGTCCATGTGTTATTAGCCATCATATGGGTGGGGGTTGGAGAAGGGGGTGACCCTTTGCTGTGCTGCCGGGAAAGCAATCGACCAATAACAAAACAAAAAGCAATGTTCTATTTTTAACACATATGTTGGAAAAATGGTCTAGTGCTTTGTTTGGCTTGGGTCGCAGACTTTCTTTCTCTCTGTTTCTCTCAGTACTGCACATTTCAGTGCAGCTTGTTTTTTTGGGGGGTGTTTTTATAGTCACTATTTGGTTTTCACTATGCAGTCACAATGCAGATGCGGATGTGTGTGGGAGGTTTATCATTTTGACATCTTTACCTTGGCTTTCCAAACTGCCAGGCTAGCGAAACGGGGGTTTAACGGGGGGGTTTGACGTGTGGCCCTTGTGTGTTCCAGGTGGTGACCAACAGAGACACTCTGGAGACTCTGCTGTGCATGGCGTGTGTGTTTGAGGTGTCAAACAGCGAGCACGGGGCCCAGCATCACATCTACAGACTGGTGAAGGAGTAGTAACAGGTCCATTTCGAAAGCAATTCCTGACTTTTTTCCCTCTCCACAGATTTTAACCAACCTCAAGACAAGTGGCAGTGCCTCTAACGTACCTATTGTACGCGTTGTTAGTGTTGGGTGAAATTTGTCTTGTTTGGTTTTGTTTTGTTTTTTAGTGTCTTGTGTTTTTTGTCATTTTAACTGCAGCTGTGAAATGCGGTACAGACTTATGTTTTCGTCCATGTGGTGGTGGTGGTATACATATTTATATATATAATATATATATATATATATATATATATATACATATATATATATATACTGTTTATATATATATATATAACAGATTTGCTGGTTGAGATTCATTTGGTGAACAGAATTATGTTGCTTTATACACGCAAAGGAAAGTAAAACGGTCCCAGTCGTTTTTCCCCCCATGAAATGACAGGGTCTATTTAATATGAATGAGTGTGTTTTTGTATGTGCCGTTGATAACTTGGAATCCCATATATATATATACAGTATTTATATATACATATATATATATATATATATATATGATATGTATATATATATATATATATATATATATATATATATATATATTATATATATGTATATATATATATATATATATATACATATATATATATATATATATATATATATATATACAATATATATACAAACACCCACAGCTAATAGAATTTCCAAAGAAGCTAATCTTTTACAAAACAAGGCTAGATTGCCGATGAGGATGAGTATCAGTTAGCATGGTCACTGCAAAGCCATTGGCATTTCTAAAACGTTTTCCGACTTCCCAGAGCATATGTGACCCTACTGAAGCAAGTCTTACACAGCAACAATGGAAAGAATGCACTGTGAACATGTCAGTTTTATGGTTTACATCCATTCCTTACTCCTAAATTGTGTCCTATTGCATAGTAAGAAACTACCTGTTTTGCTTGTTTTGATTAAAAAACCTCTTTCTTATTCCAGATATATAAAAAAAACGCTATTTAAATGACTCCAATTGGTCAGCTTGTCCCAAGCACTTTTTCCTCTATTTTGGACATGCTGAAGAGATGCCAACGTTTTTATTTTGTATTATTATACAAACATTGGACAATAGATCACTTGTAAACTTGAGTTAGAGCCAGGGTGTTGCTGCCTTCATTGTTCACACTAGTCCATGTTTCTTTATTGTTCACACTTGTCCGTGTTTCTTCATTGTTCACACTAGTCCGTGTTTCTTCATTGTTCACACTAGTCCATGTTTCTTTATTGTTCACACTAGTCCATGTCTCTTTATTGTTCTCACTAGTCCATGTTTCTTTATTGTTAACACTAGTCCATGTCTCTTTATTGTTCTCACTAGTCCATGTTTCTTTATTGTTAACACTAGTCCATGTTTCTTTATTGTTCTCACTAGTCCATGTTTCTTTATTGTTCTCACTAGTCCATGTTTCTTTATTGTTCACACTAGTCCGTGTTTCTTCATTGTTCTCACTAGTCCATGTTTCTTTATTGTTCACACTAGTCCATGTTTCTTTATTGTTCACACTAGTCCATGTTTCTTTATTGTTCACACTAGTCCATGTTTCTTTATTGTTCTCACTAGTCCATGTTTCTTTATTGTTCACACTAGTCCGTGTTTCTTCATTGTTCTCACTAGTCCATGTTTCTTTATTGTTCTCACTAGTCCATGTTTCTTTATTGTTCACACTAGTCCATGTTTCTCTTTTGTTCACACTAGTCCATGTTTCTTCATTGTTAACACTAGTCCATGTTTCTTTATTGTTCTCACTAGTCCATGTCTCTTATTGTTAACACTAGTCCATGTTTCTTATTGTTAACACTAGTCCATGTTTCTTATGTTCTCACTAGTCCATGTCTCTTATTGTTCACACTAGTCCATGTTTCTTTATTGTTCTCACTAGTCCATGTCTCTTTATTGTTCTCACTAGTCCGTGTTTCTCTTTTGTTCACACTAGTCCATGTTTCTTTATTGTTAACACTAGTCCATGTTTCTTCATTGTTAACACTAGTCCATGTTTCTTTATTGTTCACACTAGTCCATGTTTCTTCATTGTTAACACTAGTCCATGTTTCTTTATTGTTCACACTAGTCTATGTTGGTTTATTGTTCACACTAGTCTATGTCTCTACATTATTCACACTAGTCCGTGTTTCTCTATTGTTCACACTAGTCCGTGTTTCTTTATTGTTCACACTAGTCCATGTTTCTCTATTGTTCACACTAGTCCGTGTTTCTTTATTGTTCACACTAGTCCATGTTTCTGTGGCCTACTCTATTCCAGAGCCTTAAACATGTTATAACCGTGTGAACTCCAAAAGATGCCACTAAAGCTGTGATCTCTTTGTGGAAAGACTCTAGATGTGTTTGCGTTGTGTAACCAATTCACAATACAATCTGCCAAAGTGTAAGTGGACAGTGCCTTAGACGAGTATATTCTGATCTTTCCTGTAGTGCGTTTTCAAATCTTTAATCAGTCAGTGTGGATGATGTCACAGTTTTGCATTCCCGTCTCCTCGCTTCCACTGCCCTCACACGGATAGCCACGCCCCCTAATCACGTTCCGCATTCCTGTCTCCTCGCTCCCACTACACACTACCGGATAGCCACGCCCCCTAATCACGTTCCGCATTCCAGTCTCCTCGCTCCCACTACGCGCTACCGGATAGCCACGCCCCCTAATCACGTTCCGCATTCCAGTCTCCTCGCTCCCACTACACACTACCGGATAGCCACGCCCCCCTCGTTAATTCTCACCCGCAGCTGCAGCGCATCACAGTTAACGTTGCTATTTAAGAAAAAAGAAAAAAAACAACATAAGACCTAATTAAACTTAAACTTGACGTGAGGCTTCCCGAGAATCAGTGTGTATGTGTGACAATCCAGCCCCGTGTGAATGTGCGGGGAAGGCCGTGAATTGTGATGCGCTGCAGCTGCGGTTGAGAATTAACGAGGGGGGCGTGGCTATCCGGTAGTGTGTAGTGGGAGCGAGGAGACAGGAATGCGGAACGTGATTAGGGGGCGTGGCTATCCGGGCGAGGGCTGTGGAAGCGAGGAGACAGGAATGCAAAACTGACAGATGAGGAAGAAAATATCTTTGAACAGCATTCCTCTGGAAGATGTGATGTGACAAGGTTCTGTTCAGCAGCTCAGTGTTTCTAGAATGTGGTGGTGGTGGTTTGTTTAATTATCACACGTCAAGAGATTGTCTATGTTACATTTGTTAGCGGTTTAACCTACAACTTTTCTAAGGAGTGTACTATATACATGAATAGACTTTGCCTTTTCCCGACATATTACCAAAAAATACAGAGAGACGTCTTATCATCAAGTCCTGCACCGGTAGCAAGGAAGTGCCTTTGGGTTCAAATTTCCAGCGTCCGAAAAATATAGTGAAGTTATCAAGGAGATGTTGCTAGACCAAAAAATAAGACCTTCACGTGAAACCTATCACCACATTGCCTTTTTTAAAGGTTTATAATGATGGCGGCAGGGGTTTAAGTTCAAATAAACACTGCGATTGCTTGCTGGGAACTCACAATGTTGCTTTGTTCGATTGTTTCAAGGTTAAAGTCTTCACTTTGGATGTTACTCTGTTCTTGTATGCTGTTTTCAAACTGTGTGATGGCTTTTTAATGAACAGTTTGTGTGTGTTTGTCACAAGGAAAAGCTATGTTACATTGTGAAGATTGTTGTATTTATAAAGGAAGTGGCTATGTTGTGCTGACGTGTAGGCCTACTTTTACTGATTACCATCATTACTTGTAATCAGCAAAGTAACAAGGTTACTGATCTGTGTAATTGATGGCAGCATTGTGTGAATTACACAGCGATCTTTAAATCCACAACATTTAAAAAATGAATGACAGTCTAAAGTCATCAATACATATGGAATTTGATTTCACGGTTTAGACAAAAAAACGGATAATCTAATAATAATTTAATATTTAACACCTGTGAACACAATTACAGCATCATATTTTAAAGTAAGTCGTTTCCAAGTGTCCAAAAAACGGATCCAGTTTTATACTTTCATCTCTCTGCTCTTCTGTACGATGCCTTACGGCTAATATTTTTCACTGTAAATGCGACTCAAGCATATATTTAGCTTTTCTTTCAAAACTGATATAAAGTATTTTACGCTTAAGACAATGTCTATGATGGATGCAGACAACATGAGTTCACTCATCAGTATTTTGTCATAGTCCTATGGACCCTTTGGAGTTAAGTAGGATTTTATTGTTATTCGTATTATGTTCATGTTATGTTTACCGCGTGTAGCCGTTCATATACCGATTACTTAGTGAGATGTTGCTGTTTCCATTGTATATAATTGTGTTTGGTTTTGTGATAACATTGTCTGTATATTGCAAGCCCAACAGTAAAAGGTTACTGCTGGTAGACTTTGACATGTAATGTCCACTGTTAAACAGTCACACACCCCATTGCCTTGGAATAGGCCTACGAGAGAACCGTGCATTTCCTAATGGGAACTCTATTAGAATACGAAATGAACAGTAAACATGGGTTGGGTTGGGGGAAAGGAAGCAGTCGTTTAGCCATTTGTTATTTGTACTTGTATCTAAATGTAGGTACTGGTACCTTTTAAATTGTTTTACTATCATGTGTGCTTTAAAGTTGTCTTCACAGAGCTCAGATATAGTATCGTTAAGACACTTGTGTGCTGATTTTTCTTTTTGTAAAATGTGCTTTGTATAAATCTATATATTCGCTTTTTATGGTACCGAAATGTGATAAACTTTCATAATGGGAGTAAAGTATGGGAGCCAGGGCGAGGAAAGTAAAACTTGTGTTAGTTATTTACTGTGTGTTCTTGGTCTGTAACATGATGCCTTCTTGATAATAGATATTTTGTAGCTTTCTAGATACTTTGTATGTATGCAATATTGAAGTACAATAAACCCGAAGATGTTATATTTTTGTCGTATTTTTGTAGGTGGACTTGTCAAGTCAAGTCAAGTCGATGTTATTTGTATAGCCCTTAATCACAGTCTCAAAGCGCTTCACAGGCCGCATGTTTACGACACTTGTGCAGTGGCTTGTGCCAGACTTCACTGCATATACGTCGGGTAAACGGTAGATGGCGCCATTTCTAGTCTCTTTGCCTTGTTCAGCAAGGGCAATTAGTCGGAAAGTGATTTTAGTTATGTTATTAAACACAAGGGGGCGCTGTACTGGCACTTGAACCTTAGCCCTGTATTTGTTACAGTAACACTTATCAGTAGACATAACCACATTCGAAAACCAAGAACATATGTTAACCTAAATGTAGGACCACTAATGTAATATTTAAGGGGGGGGGGGGGTAAAATAATAAATAAAATAATAATTTGTATTAACGGAGGAATTAAGTTTCTTCACACAGGCCGGTATGTGTTACCGTGCCTATGTCTTGAAAGCTGAGAAAGTCACGTGATCAGTGCAGAGGCATGGCTTAAGTTCGGAGTTCAACTCTGCAGGACCCTAAATAAATACTTCTGAACAGTGCAAGGGACCGTAGACCCCACTCTGACACGCAAGCAAATGATTGATGGAAACATAGAGATGGATGGTGAAAGTTATGTTTTTGCAAACGTTTCCTCGGATGCATTCCTTGCATTACTTGTAGACAGACGCGGGTTTCTTCTAAGTTTTTTTTTTTTAATGTGATTTCACTCATCGCAGCAACATCGATTCGCCATGCAGGCGGAGGAACGCCAGATATCGGTGTGGGTTTGTCAAGAGGAGAAACTGATCTTGGGTTTCTCCAAGCGCACCACCTGTGCCGACGTTGTGCGGGTGCTGCTCCTGGAAGATCATCACAACGCGCAAGCTGTTACGCTTCCTCGAAAACCGAATTCCCATTGCATTATGGAGATATGGAGAGGACTTGAGCGCGTTTTGACCGGCAACACCAGATTGTTGCGTCTTTGGGACGCCTGGGGAGTGGAGGAACAGGGCAGCGTGAAGTTTGTGCTCGTCAAACACGAGGCGTCAGTAGGCACCCACGGCCCCAGTAGGAGCGCACTGCAGGCGTCAGTAGGCACCCACGGCCCCAGCAGGAGCGCACTGCAGGCGTCAGTAGGCGGCCATGGTCCCAGCCGGAGCGCACAGGCGTCAGTAGGCGGCCACGGTCCCAGTAGGAGCGCACAGGCGTCAGTAGGCGGCCACGGTCCCAGTAGGAGCGCACAGGCGTCAGTAGGCGGCCACGGTCCCAGTAGGAGCGCACAGGCGTCAGTAGGCGGCCACGGTCCCAGTAGGAGCGCACAGGCGCGCGTCGTGCGCAGTAAAGACAACCCTCACATTTCCACGGGACCAACAACAACAACAACAACAACACCCAGCGCCACCATGTGCATGTCTCCGGGAAAACAGCGTCGAATTGTCAGCAAAGCTTTTAGAAAATTGAAAAAGATGAATAAAAAGAAAGTGAAAGCTGCGTCCGGAGACGCGACTGCGGAACACCTGGCGACTATGGTCCACCGTGTGGTTTCCCAGGACCGCACACTGCGCCAACAGGTCCAAGGTATCCACGAGTTGGATAAAGAGATAGAGCGTTACGAAACGAAAGTTCACGTGGACAGAATGAAAAGTCATGGAGTCAATTATGTGCAAGATGTGTATTTAGTAGAGGGCCTGGAGAGGCCTCATGGCTCTACTTGTGACATTGAGACAGAGCTTTCTTCGGTGGACACCATCACCCACTTGGAAGAGTATGTTCGTCAATGCCAGGAGATGGTCACCCTCCAGGAGAGGCTCGAGGGCCACGAGGCACTCGTGGACAGCATGACGAGGGACATCCAAGAGGAGTTGAATCGTAGGTGGATGGAGAGGAGGAGGAGGAGGAGGAGAGATGAGAAGAGCCGAGGCACGCATGTTGTTGGACTGCCGGCAGAAAACGACTTTCTTCTGGACCACGTCGAGAGGATCCGAACAGAGCTGGATACCAGCTTATACATTGGACTACGCTTAGACACGGATTTAGACGTTATTGAGAATGATTTACAACGGACCGAGGAGTCTCTTAGAGCCCGGGAAAGAGAGGTACACGCTTTGCTGAAAGACCTACAGATGAACACTTGGGATGCTGACGAAGAGAAATCGACATTCGAGAAGTGCAATAGTAATGTGCCAACAGAGAGAGAGATGATGTGCAGTTTAGAAACTAAAAACGGTTGGATTGAGCAAACCAAAGGCTGCAGTAGCAGCCAGGATGACGACTCTGACACTGGGATCAGTTCTCTGCACAGTCAGGACTCGGACACTTATCCAGTTATCTCACTCACATTACAGTGAAAATGAATTACGTTTAGTCCACTCTACCCCCATAGATCTGGTGTCTAATTTCGTTGAAAGACAACAACACATTTAAATGTTACCTAATCAGTTTAAACGTAAACATTTTTACTTTAACATTTTTGTGAACATTTGCTGCCATCTTTTTTTTTTTATTAAAACTATTTTGTAAAAATCCATGGTCCTGGTTCCCAACCTTGGGGTCGGGACACCACTTTGGGTCGCCTGATATGCATATGGGGTCGCAGGAGATTGCTGACATAGCTATAGATATTGCATGGTTAAGCTCTCATAAATGTCCTGTATCTACAGACTGACTGCATAAGATTCAAGATTCAAGATTTTTATTTGCCATATGCAACATACAATGGAATTCGCATTCCCTCCCGCAGTATGATTTTTCTAAAACACTATACTCAAAACACTAAAAATACTGTACACAATAACAATAACAATAAAAAGAACAATAAAGTGACCGATGGATGATATGTACATGTGTTGAATTGTGCAAAAGCATTTAAAAAGCATTTTAAAGGTTTAAAGTGCCAGTAGTGCATAGTGCAGCAGCATCATGAAGTGCAGTACAACATACAGTGCAGTACAGTGCAGAACAGTGCAGTACAGTGCAGAACAGTGCAGTGGTTGTTATGAGTCCAGAAAGTCCAACAAAAGGATGATAGTGTAATGTAATATGATTCATAGCCACGAGCAAACTACTACTAATTGGGGAAGAAGTTGGGGTCACCAACATTTTCAGCGCTAGAAACAGGGTCATAGGCCAAATAAGGTTGGGAATCAGTGCTCTAGTGGGAAGCTATTTGTACAATGTATTTTTTGTTATTGTCATGTGTCGTAACTGTATGCTATTTTCAATGGTCAGTGACCCACACTTACACAAGCTGTATTTGTCAAGCCATATGCGTACACATACCAATCTACAATATAAGTGTTACACCTTTGATTAATACAGAATTAAATGAATGCCATTCAATTTTTATCTCCAGCAGCAACTCAAATGTTTTCAACACCGGACCATTCTCACTCATAATTGCAGTTACACAATTTCCTATATTAAAGAGGGAAATCCTGGTAGCTTAGTTCCAGTGACAATATGGGTTTAGAACAACACAATGTTGCTATCTGATGCTTTCATCTGCAAAATTCTTTATTCTTCTTTATACAGCCTTCAGGTGTTTAAAATAAGCCTATTATGTAGTATATGTTCTGTATTGTTTATTAGTTGCTTTGTGTGCTTTGCGTTTCACGAGTAATATAAAACTGAAAAGTAACACGTGTACTTTTCCAATATTGTCGGCGTAACACCCTTCTCAAATATTAGACTATACCTGCGTCCTGGGAGAGCGTAATAGGAGAATAAGGAATGGAATATTACCACAGGAAGGGCCAAAGGTGAATATAGGATTTTGATATTAACTTACATAACCAGCTTTCTTCTGAAGCATGATAATATGTCAATAACAATAAAGGTATGACAGTGTTCCCAGTGTGTATATTACAAAGTTCCTTATTATTACGCAGTATTATTCCTGAATAGCAGGGCCGTTCCTATGAGCTATGAACGGCTGCTTAGGGCTCCCAGAGCCAAGAGAAGAACAGCCTGAGTAGAACAGCCTCTTTCTATTGTATGTTTGGCTGGGAAAAGGGAAGAATCTTTCAGAACCTTTTGGTATGTGCACCACATCCACTCACAGCACTCCCGTGGCCTATTTTGAACAAGATTCAAGAATTTTTTTATTTGCAGATTCTAACACGTAATCCCTTTTAAAAGGTACTATATGCCATTTTTACGACAACATGTGCTCTAAAACTGTGGCTCTCATGCAGTAGAAAGGCGCAAAAATTGAAGTTTTCAAATAAATGGGCAAAACTGTATTGTGAATTGATCATTGTTCATTTGCATATACCATCCAATGATTGTAATGATACAAAGCTGGTTGAATTTCGGCAAATTATTCCTTTAAGTCACAACCCCAAAAATGTATATTTATTTACCAATATTAATCATCAATTATTGGATGTATTGTTTAAATCATTGAGTGAACAGAAAGAAGCAATATTTGGGGCTAAACTCCATGAAGTAGTAAGCCACATGAATTATTATTAATCATACCCTTTCACCATTGATGTGTTCAACTGCCTAACACTGTAAACATAACTCCCTACCTCTGCCTATAGTTGACATGTTTGTTGTTTACATATGTATGATAGCCATGTACATTTTTACTTTACTGCTCACTACCTGTTGATACTTATATACTTACCTGTATATACAGTATATATAATTCTGCATATATCTCATATCTACATATCTAAGTTATTTTATACATGTTTTTATACCTAGTAGACTGTTTTGACATCCTATTTAACCATTATATATTACCAGGCACTTTACTGTATCATTTGCACTCTGATTAGAAGCCAAATTATTTTCGCTGTACTGTACTTGTGCTGTGCAACGACAATCAATTAGAATCTAATTTAAACGTATCTAATATTAATTGACATTAAAATATTAGTTAATTCATGGGCTTCTTTCTCAAGTTTATATAAAATGTGACACAACCCACCCGTAAAACACCTTTTGTCATGTAAATGGTAACTTTAAGGCTACAGGGATGTAGGTTATTTCAATTACATCAACAGCGGTGTAAAATTTAAAATACAGTAAAATCATTTAATAGTTATATATAATTAAATAAGACAGATAAAATAGATCAAATAAAAATAAATAAAAATAAAAAGGAGCATAATCAACATTTTAAAGTCATGGAATGGGGTTTGGGGAGATGAGGAATATTCATCCATGGTGAGGACCAGAGTGTTTGTTTTCTTCAAAACGTAGACTGGAGTTAGCTAGAATCCTGCATAGTGTACATTTTAATATGGTCATCAGTATCAATAGCCAGTCTGTATTCATTTGAGAATGTATGAACATGTAGGTTACTCCCCAAGTAGGAGGTGGCTTAGAGCCCCCTGATGGTCACACAGCCCTGACCCTACAACTCTCAAATCTTACCCACAGCACTGTGAATGTAAGGGTTCAGACATATTTATCAAGGATGGAGTCGAACAAACTGCCACTACGCCAGTGGTTCCCAACTTTGGGGCTGGGACCCCACTTGGGGGGTTCCCTGATATGCATATTAGGTTGCAGGACATTTCTATAGATATTTGATGATTGTGGAGTGTGTGTGTGGTCGGTGGCTGGTTTAAGCAGCCTCACCTGGCCGGAGTTAGACTGATGACTCTATGGCTGGTGAGGCTGCACACCTGTGGGTCCTTGCTAAACAGGGCCTACCGGTTGAACCAGCCACCATCACACACACTCGAGGACAGAGCTCTAGCATGTACCATCTGCTCTGTTCACCATGATTCAAAACCAGATTCCTCATTCAACCTACCGTATGTCCTTGTCTTTTCGGGAGGAGCCACACAGATAGTTTTTACCGAATCAACATCTGCCGGTCATATCAATGTCCTGGTGAACCTATCTACATCGCTCTAGTAAACACTAAATGATTAGTAGTAGTTTCCTCCTGGCTATGAATCATTAGGCAGTCAATAGAGGAGATCTTTAAAAAAATGTGGTTTGCTAAAATGGATCATCAAATATCTACAGCTTATGTCAGTTATCTCCTGCGACTCCATATGCATATAAGGGGACCCTTAATGGGGTCCCGACCCCAAGGTTAGGAACCACTGGCCTAATTATTTACAGCCACAAGCAGACTACTGGTGCTACTAAACAGTCCCTGGAGGTCGCTCAATGTGTGCTCTGCTCTGTGGAGTTCCTGCTGGAAAGACAGCTTGTTGAATATCACATCGTCATACGTTGAGGAAGGTAGCAGTTGGAGGGAAATGGTACAACATCAACCTGTTTCCACTGACATTAAGCGCCTCACTCTCCCCTGTGCTCCGCAGAGACGGGTCTTTGGAAGCTCCCCCCTCTGTGGCAGCTCTTCCTTTGGTGCCCTGACTGGATCTGGCCATTTCTCTGACTCCTCTAGAAGAAAACACCATCAATGATGATGATATTCAACTGAGTCTTTTCAGCAGGGAAGAGCAGTGGGCTCTTCTCTGTGGAACTGCTGTGGTCCTTTTTTTGTGTGCACTTCTCCATTGTAAATGATCTGTAAAGCACTTTGGTACAAACCTGGTTTGTTTTTAAGTTTGATAAATAAACCTGAACTTGAACCTTAACTTCTTTACACTCAACTTAGAGAGAGAGTTTAGAACGTAGACACATGATCCAACATGATGTAGGAACTAGTGATTCTCTCAGATTAAGCCAGACCTTATAGGATAAATATTTCTTCTATAACGACGATCATTAATAATTATTTCAAATATTATTGTTTTTCTGTTTTCACAGACACAGATTTTTTGGTTTAACAGAATAAATATATTAGAGATAAAAATATGGTTTTGGAAAATGTAGTGGATAAATACTAGCCTACAAGCTGTTAAAACACCACTATCCACATGCATCACCTTTCTATAGCTTCTTAGCAGTGTAGGACGCTAAGAATGGATCAAAGCCCTTATTTGCATTTTATCAGTCATGTGATTAGTATACAGCCTTAGTGTGTATGACGGAGAAACATCATGAGAGAGTCATATCTGTAATCTAGCTGATTTTGGAAGGTATTTTTGTAATTATTTTGCGGCAACATCTCTAGTTTAAAAGGCACAGAACAGGGAAGACTTTGAAAGATAAACTACAACACAGCAGTGTTATTTGTGGGGAATATAAATGACCTAAAGCAACTATTTTCTGGATGCTGCATTGGTCTGATGAAACTAATCTAATATAACATGGCTACTGAACCACCATGACATAAATACCTAAGGCATTGACAAATGGTTTCGCCTTTTCAGAACTGTAGAGGAAGATCCATTTCGAAGTATTTCATTATAACGTAGTGCACAATTTCCACCATGCAACACTTGGCATTTCTTTCTGTTTTGTGTTGTTAATACAAGGGGCTCCTGGAGGGAGCGTTCCCACGCTGATGAATGAGCGGTGGCAGGTCTCCGGCTCTCGGGGGGATTCCACAGAGAAAGCACAGGAATCTGAAGAGGTCCACACTCAGCATTACCATTAGCTGGCCTTCCAGAGGAAATATTGGAGTTGTCATCATTATTACTTGCCTCTGGTTTTTGACCAACGCACGAATTTCCCCTTTTTCTACTGGGATGGCCTCTGGGATGTCTCTGCCAATGACCTCCTTCATAGCATTAATTTAATAACATAACAACGTTGGTAACGTTGTATAAAGTTGCCACTTCAAATCCCATTGTTGGAATATGTTTATACATCTCAACAAGCCATTCATAGTTCATACCTGCCGAGTTGGTCAATTCAAGTAAAAGATTCAAGTTGAAGTACATATTCAAGAAAGTATTTACTTTTTTGTGAAGATGTGTGAAGATTTGTTCAGTCCTTTCCGTGGAACATTTATTTATCATTTTTAAGTGCATGCATCGCTATAGAAGTAATCACGCACACATCACTGTAACCGTACACACACACACACACACACACACACACACACACACACACACACACACACACACACACACACACACACACACACACACACACACACACACACACACACACACACACACACACACACACACACACACACATACGGTGCCGGCTATGGAAACTATATAGGAAGTAAGTGCATTGTGGATGAAATTGATTGCATTGAGTAGACTATTACCAATGTAGTGGGTATGTATAAACAAAGTCATTGAAATAAACGATTAATCGGAATGAATCGGAATCTAGGTGCTATCCTGGATTGAAGTGTTAATTTCGTGCAGTGTTATGGATATGAGTGTCGGTAGGCCTTTTCACGGGATTCTGTGTGAATATGGCTAAAGTGAATATGGCAGATAGCTGCGTGACAACGATAACAATACATGTTAATATACACCTATTGACAAAGATCCATATAGCTACGCTTTGTAGCGTAAACGTCACAGCCCACTCCCTGACACCAATTATGCAAATATCACATCATACGTTCAGCGCTGTAATGAATGGCATGGGCTCTGATACATGCTTTTGGTTTGTGGACGGTGGGATTATTCATATAATCATGAATACAATATTAAACTGCAACAATCAGTGTATTATTAATCCATAGTCACACACTACATGTCACATTGTGCATTTGTCCTCGGAAATACAGCTGCCATGGATGCACTTAATGCACTGTGTATGGAGTTCAGCATCAGCACTGACCAAGCTCTCAGAAAGCACTGTGCGGGCATTGAACGGGTGGCAGGTGTGCTCATTCTGCAACCTTGAACCTTCCCCCACAGCGGCATGTTACAGTAAATCCAGAATCCAGTTTAGGATCATTTGGTTTGCCTCCCTTTTGCCACACAAGACATATTACTATATGTTGTAACACAGAGAATACACAGAGAAACAATACAAATCAATGCAAGATTAATGTATTTTGATAATACAGTGACATGGAAATGTATTTGGGCGGCCGTCTGTTAGGACTTAGCTTGGGAAACCAGAGGGTTGCCGGTTCAAGTCCCCGAAATGCCGAAAAACTGCAGACGTGCCCTTGAGCAAGGCACCAGACCCCTTACGCTGCTCCCCGGGCACTGTATATACAATAGCTGCCCACTGCTCCTAATACTAGGATGGGTTAAATGCAGAGAAACACATTTCACTGTGTGTGTGTGTGTACATGTATGCTTCAACTAATGTACACCTTGTAAGTCGCTTTGGATAAAAGCGTCTGCCAAATGCCCTAAATGTAAATGTAAATGTATGTGACCAATAAATAGGATTCAAATCCTTCATATTTAGATTTAGATTTAGAAATGATACAGTAAAAGTTAATGTATATTCCCTGAGGAATGGTTAGTCAATGTGGGGGGGATCAGGTTGCACCTTGAATGCAAAATCAGGCGTTTTCATGAAACGCACGCAAGGCCAAATTAATCTTCTGTGACCACACCTGCAGTCAGTGAAAAGGCTGGCCATAAGGATTTGCAGTTGAGCTCAGCTATCCCTTGCAACAACATAGACTTCATAGGTGTGCCTCTGTATCGGTTTACCTGGAGGAAAAAATACATTTAAATGTCGGGGTGGGTTTCTGAGACGACGAGATAATTATCCTCACACACTAAAATGGACTGAATGGTTTCTGCTCCAGGCAAAGTGCATTGTTAACAACTGCTGTGCTACTCGTTTGGATTATTAGTACATTGGAAAGTACGGTTTCAAACACAAAGGGAATAGATCATGTTGCCGTATCTTTTTGTGGGTCAGTATTTCCACAGCCAAAGCAAACCCAAAATACAATTGTAGCAATTGCATAAATCAATCTAAATCATAAATCAATGAGAAACATATATTTCAACTGATCATTTTTAAGCATAGCAATACTGTTAACAATCATCCTATCTTACCAGGCGCGTAAATCACGGAATCAAGGAAGATAATGACAATATTTATTTTGCTGATTGGCCATGGGCCCCAAGCATGGATGTGGCCCCAACCCCAAGAAGATTACAGGAAGTACTCCAGCCAACTTCCTGTCGATATATTATGAGAAGACTGACTGCCCTTCTTGTATTCTTCTATATGTGTTGTGGTTCTGCCACACACCTCGTTACATGGGCTGCCGCTAAGCATGCAGTTATGACTCAAGATGTTTAGTCTTCCATTGTTGTTTGGACTAGTTTTGAATCAGATAAACCGTGGAATTCAAACCAAATAACCAAGCACAAAAGCGAACCCCGGGAACCAGTGTCATCTCACACGGCAGATTGTTCCAAGTCATCACTGTAGTATTGCTTTTGTATATTCCTCCATTGTGAGTCTACTTTGTGGCCTATTTCCATGGCTCAATCATACCAGACACATTCACAGGCTGAAGAATCTCAAGGTGCTACAAGGTTCCATTTGTCATGTTTTCAGACAAGGTCGGAAAACACTGAATGTTCTGTTGGATTGAAAATAATGTCAAAAAGGTCACAATGATAGAAACAACCATGCAGCATATATCTATTGGCGTCACTTTTGGCGGTAGCCCCCGTTTGATGCCCTTATTGTGTGAAATCTAGGGAGTCAACTTATTGTACCTGAGCACTGGTTCTGCTCTTGGGGGATTTGTTAGGAAGGAAAATCCACTTATGACTTCTGGTGACTAGTAGTTCTCTCGCCTCCCTATGTTGAATGCTCTTATTGTAATTGTCTTTGGACAAAAGTGTCTGCTAAATGACGGTAATGTCATTTGTATGTTGCATACCTTAAGGGAGACTATTGTGTTTTTAAAGAATACAATTTGTCTGGTGCACATATTTTATATGAGATTGGGGTACTTGACAAATACTTACACTGGCTAGACATACCTTGTACATCGATAGGATATCTTTTCATTGGTAAGATTACACTAATCACAATTGAAAATGGCAGATGGGGAGGTTTAGATTACTTAAAGATCAAATTAGTCACTAGAGACTCCATGTCTCCGGCACACCACCAGCTGTTAATAGATAATATGTCAACAAACTAAAAAATATTTTCTGAATCCTAATCATATTGGAGTACTGGCTAACAGCTTATTATGAGATGTTTGTCCTGGGAAAAAACTAAATGTAACATTGAATAGAATTGTAACATAGTACGTAAGCTATTTAATGCCATTGAGAAATGTTTGGTGTGATGTACTGCCATCTGGTGGTAAGACGAGGAAAGAGGTTGAGGGAAGCGAAAGCGGGTGGGGATGCATACAGTAAATGTTAAACCCTGGTGGGGAGTATAGGCAAACAATGTTAACATCTCATCCATGTTGCCTGCACCCAGATCTCCTTGGTACTTGTGTCCGTCCTCTTGCCCCAACGGAGATGACAGAGTTGGTGTAAGATGGTGCCGAGCTGCACCCAGAGACACAGACCATGGCCAAGCACTGCAGGGGTTTTCCACACTTAATCGAAATTATATCTATCTTTTAAATGGTTATGCACCCAGTTACGCAGGAATCTTGGTGTGTATTAAATGCCTAAAATGCGTACATCTATCTTGATCACATTGTAATCGTGTATATTAAAGAACATATATAGGGAAATACACATCAAGATTCCTGGGTGCTTAACTATTTAAAAGTACGTAACCCATGGAGGTAATTATAGGTTGTTTGGTCTGGAAACATGTTGTTTGACTTGACATCTGGACATCTGACTATTATGGCGTTTTGCTGGTTCATTAGGTTGACCAATCACCTTAATAATTGCAACAATACAGGATACACTCACTGTTTTAATTGTGGTATGAATATATTAGAATTTGTCTCAGATTGTAGAGGTTTGTTTGTAAGTCTATATCATATTTGGAAAGAGATCTAGTCAAGTGCCGACTTAATTTCTATTTAAATAGCTCTGATCAGTGTTTGGAAGAAGTCACAATATAGCTTGTATTTGGGGTTCATTCTTCAGTCACAAGGCCATTGCAAGATAACAAATTATCTGAAAAGAAAATGAGGGAAATTGAAGTTTGCGAGTCACCCAAAATGCTACGCCACACCAAGGAATGCACCTTTGAATTATTTTATTTGTAAATGGGAGACAAATTGCATTATTTGTCAGCAAGGTCAATGCCAGACATACCGGATGAAAGACACTACTGTGAATGTGGCCTTGTGCATCACTAGAATACGTTTCAGATTGCGCCCTCATCCCCTGCCCTCCAGAATGTTAGATTGCACTTCATTGATCCCTCTGGGGATATCGGAAATCAGTTGGACGACCTGCAAATCTGGACATTACAAAGTCAAGGGGCAACTGTCCTGAAACATTGTCCCAGAGAGCCTCACCCCGTTGGAGAAGAGCTTACGATTCACAACCATACAAGTCAACAAATGATGGTAAGATCAAATATTTGGTAAATCAATGACATTTTTAATACAATTTTAATTTAATTAAACCCTTACAAGTACACAGACCACATGTAAACATTATGCAGGACAATCTTTTCTAACATATACTGGGAGATAGTTCAGACAGAAGAGACTATAAATACTGCTCAAGTACAACACAGGAAAAGTGATTACAATGTTTTTATTTAACAACGTATTTGTCCATGATTTCAAGCTTTGAATAAAATGTTGTTTTTATACCACCAACAGCCTACATCCTTGCTGTATCTGTTGGCTATGGGAAGAGCATCGCATTGCATAAGTCAAACTCAGCCAATCAATACCTTCTCCCAAAATCTTCTCCCATCGCTAGGTTCGTAAGACACCTTCGGTGTGTTGAATTGGAAATAATGACTGAGAGGTGATAGCAATATATTAACTCCATATCCAGCCACCGCAAGCTGGCACTGTTCCCCAAAGCACATTCACTAGAAGTTAGGCCTCCCAGGATGAAATACAAAATAATAATAACACAATTACAAAATAAACCATAACAAACCCAGGTAAATAAGCTAATAAAAACCATACCAAGTGCACATCCCCACCCCCCAACTTCAAACCAAAAGTATCAAACACCAATAAGTTCTAAATCACAATTATATTAGTAACCATTTTCAGATTTCACTTCAAAACTGAAAATAAATTCCTTTGGTCAAGTAAAAAAACAAAAACACAAAGAAAATAAGAACCAAAAAAAGAGAACTCATCCTTCCCTACCCGTCTTATCTCCTATCTTCTCATCCTTTAAGTTATTCTTGTGTTTTACAGTCAACCAGGTTCTTGAGGCTCTAAGGCTGCAGAGGAGGTGTCAAGGCAATATGGTTATGGTGCCCCTGGCCTCCGTGTTGCAGCATGCTGGGGCAGGGAGAGCAGTGGGGGGGCCCAGGCATTTCAGAGAGAGAGAGAGAGAGAGAGAGAGACACCTCAGAGTGCGGGTGAAGGGGCGTCAGGGTCGGGCTCGTTGTTGTAGTTGTGGCTGTAGTGGTTTCCGCCGGGCGGCTGGTTGGGCAGGTTGTCCAGCTCGTCCACTTGCGGGCCCGGGTGCATCACCACCATCTGGTCCTGGGGGAAGTCGGCGGCGGCGGCTGCCAGGTTGGTGATGGACTTGGACTTGACGCACTGGAAGTCCACGTGGCGACTCTTGCCCTCCTCCTTCTCCCAGGACATGCGGATGAAGGGCCTCTGGACGTAGTTGTAGATGACCTCGGGGCGGCCTCCCGGGCGCTTCTTCACCTTTTCTTTGTATGTAGGGTAGCCTGGCACCACAAACAACACCCGTTAGTACCAGCTCAATACGTACTAGCTCAATACATATGTTATCAAACACCACCCGTTAGTACCAGCTCAATACGTACTAGCTCAATACATACGTTTTCAAACACCACCCGTTAGTACCAGCTCAATACATACACAATACGTACGTTATCAAACACCACCCGTTAGTACCAGCTCAATACATACACAATACGTACGTTATCAAACACCACCCATGAGTACCAGCTCAATACATACACAATACGTACGTTATCAAACACCACCCGTGAGTACCAGCTCAATACATAAGTTATCAAACACCACCCGTTAGTACCAGCTTAATATGTACGTTATCAAACACCACCCATGAGTACCAGCTCAATACATAAGTTATCAAACACCACCCGTTAGTACCAGCTCAATACATACTCAATACACAAGTTATCAAACACCACCCGTGAGTACCAGCTCAATACATACTCAATACACAAGTTATCAAACACCACCCGTGAGTACCAGCTTAATATGTACGTTATCAAACACCACCCGTTAGTACCAGCTTAATATGTACGTTATCAAACACCAGCTGTTAGTACCAGCTTAATACGTACGTTATCAAACACCACCCGTTAGTACCAGCTTAATATGTACGTTATCAAACACCACCTGTGAGTACCAGCTCAATACGTTATTGAGATGAAGCAGTCCAAATAGCAGTAGCAATGCAATCCAAATATAGCAATCTGGACAGTTACTGCACTGTATTCATGATGCTGCTGCACTACTGGCACTTTAAAATGCTTTTAAAGATTTTTGGAAACAAATGTACATTCAACACATATCATTTAACAGTCACTTTGCTGCTCTTTTTTGTTCATTTTCATGGTTTTGTTTTGGAGATGTGTACTGCGGGAGAAAAAGGGGAGTAAGCATTCCAATGTACTTCCAATGTTCACTACACACACACACACACTTGTGCAGTGGAGGAAGTGAAAATCATAGAAAAGGTAAACAGTCATTGGTTTAAATAAGGATACTCTACTGCATCCAAAACAGTTTTAATTGGGAATTTTGAAAACAAGCAATGTATTTCATTGCTCATATTTGAAGCTGTGTCATGTACATTCCCACACTAGTCATGTCCAGGCAGGTGCGCAACTCGTCACTTAGTCGACTAGTTGAACCAGAACCAGTTATATTAGTCGGGTAAACACTGCTTTTCTGTCAATATATTAGGCTAAATGGCGGAATGCACGCCATTCACTGTTGATAGACATGCATATAAGAATAAGACCACACTTTTAAAAGGCCTAATAAGCCAGCATTAAACCATGTGTAGCCTCCTAAAGTATCTGAATCATTAATTAACATTGAATTTAATCTGGTTCACAATTCTCAACAGGGCTCTTGACCCCCGTCAGTGACTGTGGTCATGTCAGGTTCCGCTGCCATTTACGATCAGGTGGTCTTAATTTAAAATACCTGTTTTAATTAGATCTAGAATAACAACCATGGACGTATGAATGAGCATGTTTTAATTAGATATAGAATAATAACCATGGATGTATGTGATTTAATTAGATATAAAATAATAACCATAGGCGTATGTGATTTAATTAGATATAGAATATTGACCATGGGCGTATGCGTTTTAATAAGATACAGAATAACAACCATGGATACATGAACAAGCTTGTGCTCCACTGAAGGATTGACCTCTGAAACTGCACCACACGGCCATAATTTGCTGTTGTGAAGGAGCATCAATTCAGTCCGTTTCACAGTAAAAACCATGATTGTGGAGTGTGTGTGTGTGTGGTTGGTGGCTGGTTTAAGCAGCCTCACCTGGCCTGAGCTAGCCCGATTGGCTGGTGAAGCGGCTCACCCGTGGGTCATTGCTAATCAAGGCCCGCAGATTAAAAAACGGCCACCACCACACACACACACACACACTCAAGGAAGAGCTCTAGCATTTTCCATCTGCTCTGGTCACAACAATTCAAACTGCATAAAAAAAAACTGGATTGCAATAAACCGGATTCCTCATCACCCTGTGTCCTTGTCTTCTTGAGCGCTCCTTCGCAATGATCTTGTCAGATTATATTTACTTATCTTTACTACAGAGTTTGAACGGCTGTTCACGCAAATCAGCTTTCTCACTCAGTAACCGGTCACATTGACAGACCAAGGTTTATTTTGGATGATCATGTGCCCAATTGTGACTGATTTCTAGGCTCAAGACTAGCCTTACACTAAACGGTCAACCATCAGGGAAATGAGTCGCCAGGACCATCCCTAGTCCTGCATTCATGAGTAATCAGCCAGTCTCAATTGGAGAGGATGTTTCCTCAACCACACAGAAGCACTCCATGAGAAGGCAAGAGAGAGAGAGGAGACGCTTGTTTGTGTATCAGACGGATCAACGTACCTTCAATCCCCAATCGGATTTTCTTCAAACCCCGATCCTTCAACACTGATTTGGCAACGTCTCTGTTCTCGATATACTTAAAAAACCTGTACAGTTTTGTGCTGTAGATGACTGCGAAAAAACAAAAAAGAAAACATTGATCAGCAGTGTTTTGCATGGTTAATTTAATGGGTTTTCATGACACCACATTAGGATACATCATGATATTACCAGCTGGGATACTCACTCTGGGAATACTCCTCTCCCATCTGTGGCGGATACTCTTCATCCCAGTCCACCACATCATCGTCGGTCAGCACCACGATGTGACATTCTCTCTCTCCGCTCTGGGCGCTGGCCACCATTAAAGGCAGAACCATCTCCTCCAGGTAGAACTCAAACTGGCCCCGGGCGCCGTCATTGGACAGCTCGTGCATCAGCGCGCCTGCCAACGGAAGCGGTCACAGTCAGGCGGGGATCAAACCTTTGGCTGTTAAAAAAAAACACTAAACCTACGCGCTAGGCAAACAGAAGCGGAAGCCGAAATATTACAATGTTTGATGATTTTTGTGAATGTACTTCGCAAAATAACCCTGATCATTGGTGCGATGAGGGATGTATTTGTAAGTGATTTTGCCGAACGCCCTTCACATGAATATGAATTATTAAAGATATGAAAAGATGAAAACCCCAACACGAAAGCATACTCACTGAGGTCTCTACACTTGATGGTGCCGTAGTCAAACGATATGCACAGATAGTCACACGCCTCCCGCAGCTCGGGGATGGAGATGCCGTCGGGGCACCGGATTATCCCAGATTTGTAGTAATCCTGCCGACCACACAATTACCAGCAATGTTTAAGAATGACTTAAAGACTTAAAACATGAAGTGCAGGCAAGGCGCCCGAACGATAGTTCATGTGCAAGAGTGAGGACTCACCAGGATGGCCCGGAACACCGTTGAGCTGATGCCCTCGGCCACTTCGTATTCCCCCTTCTCATTGGGTCTGGTGAAGTTGTGATCCCTTCCTGAGCCGAACATCCTGGAGGAAGCAAGCCTTGCCGTTATTATCACTCTGTTTTTGTACGGAATTAACAATAGGATTATTTTTGGTTATTAGAGGTGAAACTATGTGTAAGAATCCGCTGCATTGGTAAAACCGTACTTAAATGAATTCACAATTGATAACACAAAGCTACAATGACTATCGGGTGGTACACAATGGCAACGTAATACAAGATATAAAATTGCAATCAAAACCCCTGAGCCGACCACCAATCAAAGAGTACAGAACATCGACTGGTTCCATCCACACGGTCTCCATTGAGTTCAGGCTCTACATAGTGCCCTACCTGCCCAACATGGTGTTTGGCTGTGCGATGAAGATGGTCGGGTCGACCACGAAGCGCGTGTTGTCCACAATCAGCGTGACCCTCTCGGAAGTCCTCGTGCTCCGGTTGCCGGCGGTGGCCTCCTTGTTGCTCTCGTAGACAAACACCATCTCCCCCACGCCCAGGCTCTTGAAGGCCCCCTCGGTGCTGGACAAGCTGCTGTTGCGACTGCTGCTGGAGCCGCTGGGGGACACCCTCTGGGGCCGGGGGCTTCCGGGCCGGGAGGACGGGCCTCCCTCGCGCTCTAGGAGGCAAGACAAGCGGGTCAGTGACTCATCCGATGAGGGTCTCATCCGATAATACAAATACAGACTATGGAGCAGTGTTTCCCAAACCACACAGCCCCATCAGCAGTACGACTGAAGTACCCAGGGAGTCACCAAATAATGTTCTAATATTATCATTAGAATATTGATATTGCCGTTATCCTTTAGCATTATTGTTAATACTGTAGTGGCCTAGGAACTAATATTATACCATTATCATTTATCAATATTAATATTGTAGTGGTCTAGGAACTAATATTATACCATTATCATTTATCATTATTAATATTGTAGTGGCCTAGGAACTAATATTATACCATTATCATTTATCATTATTAATATTGTAGTGGCATAGGAACTAATATTATACTATTATCATTTATCATTATTAATATTGTAGTGGTCTAGGAACTAATATTATACTAGAATAATTTATAATTATTAATATTGTAGTGGCCTTGGAACTTTTATCATACTATTATCATTTTGCATAATAATTATTAATTATAATTTAGTGGCCCAGTACTTTAGGGACGTACTTTTTACCTTGTACCTTATAATCTAAACTATTCATTTTCATTCCAAAATATGCATTGGCCTACAATTCATTCAGGTGGCTTTGCCTTTGAAGGTTAAAAATAAAGTGAGGTGCATGATCAAAAGACAGCAGCTCAGCCCAGGCCTGCTGCGCCATAGGAAAACAAGGGTGACGCGGCCCCTTTCAGAACGTGGTACAGCGTTGGCCCACAGTGTTTGCCTTCTCTGGCGGCCCACCTTCCAAAAATAGCCCTTGGGTGCCTTATTTTCAGGTGTTGTGAAACGCCATGAGACATTTGCACAGCGAACCAACAACCGGTTTGTTGTCTGGCTAGTTTAAAGTATTCCTGTACTTTTGAGGCTTTTGCAGGGGGGGGGGGGGGGTGTATCTCTATGGTAGCAGACTGTCTGATGCAGCCCCAATGTTTTGATGAAATCTGTAGTTGACAGGGGCGACCGATGGCGGAAGCTATCACGCAGAGATATTGATGCAACACATTTCTAATAAATAATTGACCCACAAAAAAACATGTCTCGAATACAAATGTTGACGTCGGAGCATTTTTCAGCTGGGCTGCTGAGATTTGTGGACGAATACTACGAAGCAGTACTCTCTTATATTAGAATAGCAGAGTGTGACGGTTCCCCTTTAACTTTAAGCAACAAACATATAATAGTAATAATAAGAATGCATTTTATTTACATTGCAGTCATATATTCATATTTGATCCTAGTTACTAATATTATCCTAATACGACATCCTAATTTTAGTTTTGAAGGTATAACTGCTATACATTACACACACACATTGTCATTGGCCCACCTGCACCCCAGTTCTTACCAGCGGTATGTTGTCTGGTGGGAGAGGTAACGTTGCGGATGCAGGGGGCCAGGTAGCTTTCCCTCTCATGCGAGGAGTCCCGGGAGCGGTCGGTGGAGCGCCGCTGCTCACGTGAGCGCTCCACGCCACCACTGGCTCCATGAGAGTTCATTTTCTGCTGATCAGCCTCCCGTCGATTGCGTGCGCCTGCGTAGGTGGAGAAACACTAACATTACTCTCCTGCATACCGTCCTGCATCTACACGGATGTGGATCATGGATTAAATGCGGATGTGGATCACGGAATCATGGATTAAATGCAGAGTAACTCATTTCACTGTGTGTGTACATGAATGTGACCAATAAAGACGATTTAATCCACCAGATTTAGAAACGTATCATGAATTAAGCCCACATTTCACAAACGTTATGTGAAAACGTAAAAAAACGTAAAAATAAACAGTCAAATGGCCATTTACTGTGCCGATTATTTTCTGAACCATACAAGCAAGAATGTATGAATATCACCTTGTCAATTCTTTAAATATAAAACCGAAGGAAAGCATATACAGGTTTGGACGGACGTGGGGCTGAATAGAGTCTGGCAGGGATCATCACAATATTAACTGATGACACACACAGAAATGGCACAGAATTGGCTCATGACAAAATTGCCTTTGCCGGAAAGTCTGGAATGGCCAAACTATTGTGCCGTGACCGTGTTGACTGTGCACAGGGTTAGGGTTAGTGAGCACGGGTTTGCTGAACTATTGCCTCACTTACAAGAGTTATAAATTCGTAAGAGCAAGTCTGGGAGACAAACAACCATGCAATGAACTTAGATAATACATTATGTTGTGATGTTGTGTATGTAAATCATACACTTATCGCTCAGGACTACGCTTCCCAAATAGAAGACAAGGCAAGGCAAGGCAAGGAAAGTTACAGATTTTTTTGTTTTAACATAGTTAGGGTAAATCAGCAATTTGTGGTAATACCAAAGGTGACAGGGCGTCAGGGATCAGGTGTGGAGCCGGGCGTTTACCTCGGATGCTTGCAGAGCTTTCGAGGTCCACTGGTAGTTCGGTGTTCCCAGTCGTTAGCGCCACTGGAGTTACTGTCGTAGGACTGGAGACGAGCGGCCATCACCCACACACAGGGGAGGATCTGGACCTTTCAATCGTCATCCTAGTACTACTGCGAATGTCGAAAAATAAAACAAACAACGCCAGATTGATCATCGAGAACATCAACAATATGGCTCTGTATAAAACAACGATAGCTAAAACAAAAACGATTTAGGGGAACATAACATTGGTTAACCCCCAAGCACCAGTACAGTACCAATGGGGTTAAGTTACTACTGAACATGTACACACACTAGTGTCCACATAGCCTTGCTTGAGGTTATCTTTCCGCCTCGAATGCAAACTACAACATTAGCAAACGTGCGAATGTGTGTTTTGCGATGGTCAGTTCCCGGCTAGCCTTTACTCGATTACATCACGACGGCGATCAGTTTTAAAACAGCATTTTTTAAACCAACTGACAAACTGCTCTCTTATTACCCAAATGTAATGTCAGCTTAGTTAGCCCCTCGTTAGCTAGCGAGACGTCCCTTTGAAACACTCACCGAACCGACCCAGCTAACCCACCGACAACGGAACGAAGACACACACACACACACACAGCGATGTCCACTTGCTTACCTGGATGTATGTATTGGTCTCCTTGGATATATACAGTCACACACTATACAATAAACGGTCCCGAGTTGATAGACAAATCGATACGGTTGAGCGTTTCTTAGATTGGGATTTTCCCTATTAAGGAAATAAGCGCTTTGTCGTCGTTCTTCTTCGTAACGAATTTAACCAATTTTGAAGTCTCTGTCCACTTCCAGGCGCATGTTCGCCATCTAGTGGTCTGGAGTGGAACTGTTGTGGTAAACACATATTTGTCGTCCTCCTGAGACCCAGTTTGTAGAAAGGTTTGTGAACTTTTTTTCTTCCTGTTATTTACATCACACACATATATATATATATATATATATATATATATATATATATATATATATATGTATTGGAGGTGAATATAAACATATTTTTACAGACTTTTTTTAAACATATTTATTTGTGAATTATTGGATGTGCACTGACGTGGACACTATGACTCAATGTAACTTTACGTCAGTGTGTTACGTTATTTATTGTTTTTATACTTCATACATTTCATGGATTTATAATGAGCGGTACTTCAGAAAGCAGTTGCCCATTTTGTTGGTAGCAAAAATAAAAATGTGTTTGTTGTGAAGCAAGCCATTTTGAAGACCGACCAAATCTAGGTTAACACCAGGCCACGTCCTCAAATATTTGACATCACTGAAAACCCCAGAATTCCATCTGAATGTTGAATTTCATCTGAATGCTGAGGATGTATGGCTTAGATACTTACCAAAAGGATGTATGGCTTAGATACTTACCAATAGGATGTATGTAGATCTTTACCAATAGGATGTATGTAGATACTTACCAAAAGGATGTATGGCTTAGATACTTACCAAAAGGATGTATGTCGATACTTACCAAAAGGATGTATGTAGATACTTACCAAAAGGATGTATGGCTTAGATACTTACCAAAAGGATGTATGTCGATACTTACCAAAAGGATGTATGTAGATACTTACCAAAAGGATGTATGGCTTAGATACTTACCAAAAGGATGTATGTCGATACTTACCAAAAGGATGTATGTAGATACTTACCAAAAGGATGTATGTAGATACTTACCAAAAGGATGTATGTAGATACTTACCAAAAGGATGTATGGCTTAGATACTTACCAAAAGGATGTATGTCGATACTTACCAAAAGGATGTATATAGATACTTACCAAAAGGATGTATGGCTTAGATACTTACCAAAAGGATGTATGTATATACTTACCAATAGGATGTATGGCTTAGATACTTACCAAAAGGATGTATGTCGATACTTACCAATAGGATGTATGTCGATACTTACCAAAAGCCACTGTCCACTAGTAGACAGAAATGCATTGCTGGGTCTCAGGAGAATATTTTGATACTCAGTGACTAATAAACCACTAATATATAGACATATATTCAGTTACATAGAAATAGAAGAGAGAGAAATTCTCAAATAGAGAATTGTATACTTAAAGACTTAACTAATAATTAAAGATTTGATTTCCATGTTTAATGCAAGTGCATGTTTCATAGATAAAATGCATTCTGCACAACGTTGTAAGCCTAATTCATTATTCATTAAAATGCAAAACAGTATCAGAAATGTGTTATTCAATTAAAGAAGCATTTGTGAATAACAAAGTTACTAGGAAACTCAGTAGAGCGCATACCTGCACCGCACCAAAAAGTCCCCTGGATTCAGATTCGGATTCCGGATCGGATCCAAATGTAATCACCTTGGCCCATAAAGTTTTGTCCAATTCCGTACATAACTTTTAGAGTTATCGTGCTAACAGACACACAGACAGACAGACAAACAAACACCCAAACAGAGGCAAAAATATAACCTCCTCCCATTTTCTAAATATAAGTAATGTGAATGATGATGATGATGATGATGATGATGATGATTTAACGATAGGGTGCCTTCAAAGGGCACACAACCCTATTTCATCTTTCCTACTTTCATCAGGATCAATAAAATATCCTAAATAAGTCATCCTGTTTCAGCCAACAATGGTTCATTTCAATATCGATGGAAATAAGTTTGGAGTGATAAAATGATGGTATCTTAACATTGCACTTCTGTATCTATTTGAAGACACTTTGTAGCACTGGCTTTTTGTTTTTGCAGAACTTCATGTCCCATACAAACTTTAACAGCGAGTTGCTCTCATTCACTTTGCACAAGTTAGTGTCCTGCGTATGTCTGACATTCATTAGCTTGGAGAAGAATGTTTAACATTTCAAACTCTTGACCGTGCTACCTTTGCTTGACATGTGATGATTATAAAGAGCAAGTATTCAATACCCTTTGCCACTCACCTTGCTCACATCAAACAAACATATATAAGCTGGGTATTGCAG
Source organism: Muraenolepis orangiensis (assembly GCA_027704905.1). Lineage (NCBI taxonomy): Eukaryota > Metazoa > Chordata > Actinopteri > Gadiformes > Muraenolepididae > Muraenolepis > Muraenolepis orangiensis. The sequence goes on along the minus strand of CM051000.1, from coordinate 6,800,011 downwards.
CTTGGAGCTCAAAGGGCGGCAGTCATTTAAAAGTAATATTAAAATAATATAATAAAATATAAATAAAGTATTCATATTTATAACTTTTAAATGAACTTCAACTGAATATTTATTTATTGGATATAGGTAGTGATTTGATGGAGCCATATTATAAGTTCTAGCCTTCAAACAACACCATTTGTAGCTTTTTCGTTCTTTCTTCATTCCTTTTCAAAGGGCAATATGAAGAAATAGTGATATAAATGTATTCATTGATGATTATTTTTTTATTAAGACTTGCAGCTTCGTTGATCCATATTTACAAAATAAATATACAGTAAGTTCAGAGTTCAGCTCAGGGTTTGTAATTACATAAAATGCGTGATGAATCAACTTTAATAACGTTTTGAGGAGATACATTATGATGTTAATATTAACTCTGGTAAAACCAATAATGGTAAATGCAAGAATAATGAGGCCTGTTTTATAATCTATTTAGCTGAATTAACAACACATTCATATTTTGGATCTCATTGTGATTTAAACATTGATTAAACAATTGCAAAGGGATCAGTGGACAGACAGCTTTTTACTGATCTGAAAACACACGTCATGAAGTAAAATAAATTAAAACACATTTATACAAAGAGAAATATCAAATAAACCAAAATATAAATGTATAAGAAAATACATTTCTACATTCAATTTATTGACCGTTGAACACTCCAATACAGAAAAATCTGAACCAAAAAATGCAATGTTGTAGTGTTAGGCCAATTGTTAAATAAATAGATATTGATTGTATCATTTCGGTGGTTCAGCATACAAACGCTGATCAATATTTCTGATCTTCCTTGTTTGCTCGTGTGGTTCTTTGTCATGCAGAGGAACAATTATGTCCCTTAACTTTGTCTGAAGCCAATCTTGTCTCTGGCTCACTTGCTTGTGTTCCTGAACATTATGCATTAGCTGGACCTCACTGATGGTGCGCTTGCTATAGGCAAATCAAATAAAAAACATAATCAATGCATTGATGAAACAGGCATCTTACAATTTTACAAAGGGGTTAGTTCACCTTCATAGTGAACAATACAATTGTTATATATTTAGTTGATATTCTATTGTAAAAAACAGAGTTTACCTCCTCACTGGTTTTGCCATAATGTGAAAAGTGCAGAGGAAGAGTATTAAAACAGCAGTGTTTGCCCTGTATCCTATGGAAAGCAGCATGTCCCCCTGCAAAAATAATGAATACAAAAATGTATTTTAGTTTCTGTGAGTTAGTATTAATGTTTTCTCTTGCCACATTTCCCAGAAGAAAAAAAAGACAATGGCAAGGTAATGACTCTTACCGATTTTGATTGTCCAGTCCTGCACAAAGTACACACCGTAGTTTTGAAGGTTCTTGAGTATTGAGATGAATTGCTATCAGAGTGAAGTCAAAACTTGTTTATCAGCGTTTCAGCGCGAGGGCCAGCGTCTCCCCTTTTTATGCAGTATATCCCGGCCCAGGTCATCAATGGAGCCACTTTCATAATTGATGGTGATGTCACTTTCCAACGCTTCCACGGAGGCAGGCATCTGCATGACGGCACCTCTGCCACCACTCACTGCTAATTCATCTTTCAACACCTTCCGGCAGTCACCCTGGTGCACACCCTGCTTTTGAACTGGTTCCATTTGCATAATGAAAAAATATATATATTTTTGGTGATACATGCATCTTCTTTTGATTTCTTCTTGTGATTTGCAGTCAGTTTCATTTTTTTAAAATAAAATAATATTTATTCCTTTCATTTGTTTATTATGAAATATATATATATGTATTTATTAAATTGATATACATTGGTCTATATTTGATTTTAAATGTTAGTATGTATTAATTTAGCTGCTGTTTCAAATCAATCTCAAAAAGTACCAAGAACTAACTAACTAACTAACTAGCATATATGCTGACTCTATATATTTTCATTCTCTGTACAAACACAACTAAGGTCTTTTCTTGGTTTGTTAGTTTTTCTCATCTTTTACAGTTTACAGGACCCATGCAAGAAACTAGGAACCGAAAGTAACCAAGCTACCAAATCAATATATGTTATACACTTCATATTTAGGTTAAGATTGACATCTGCCATTAAACCATTAAAATATTCTAACACGGAGGACCCATCATCCTTTCTGCAGCAAGGGTTCCTGCCCTTATCAATACAAAGCAATGCAACATGTGTTGTCTCTGTGAAAGAGGAGCTGCATCACATTATGTAATACAAACTGTTTTGTGTCACCAAAAAAACACATTCGGATCGAATTGCTACCTTCCAACAATTCACAGTGCCAAAATTGCTGCTATGCATGACAGCTCTCCTGTCAGGCCTAGCTTCACACGACAGTACGGTTAGCAGCGCCTAACCTTGTCCCGGTGTCACAAGACACATTAGGTAACCGTGAAAGATGTTTTCTAAATGTGGCCGTGGAATGGCTATGCAATGGCTAAAAGTAGAGGTCCCACACACGGACCTACATCTTACTGTCATAAAGACGGCAGAATTAGACATTACGTGTTTACATTGTTTACACGTCAGTTCTTTTTTTGTGTTTGCTTGTGTGTCTGTTTGCTTTGACACCATTTAGGATGAATACCTGTGTGTTAAATGTGGATGTGAAATGGCCTGGGTCTTCGTCCTGGATGGTTAAGTGTCCCCTTTAAAATAATCATAATAATCAAAATATCCAATTATTTTCGCTTTAACTTCAAAGTCTGAATTTCCATGTAACAACACTTGACTTTGAATGTAACACGCGCAGCACATTTCTTTAAATTTGTATTTCCTCTGCAGCATGCATATCATTACCAACACAGATTCATAATTAGCAGAGGTGGGTGCAAGGTTGTGAAACAGTGCGGCCTACGTAATGCATGTGTGTGTGTGTGAGCTGTAGTAATATAAATACTTATACATTGAGTGTTGAGGGAGGTAGATTTCCACTGCTGACTTATCTAATTATCAGATCTTTGTTTGTGGTGCATGCTAGCGCACTGCGAGATTTCAACTGGGGCAGATGGGCGTGCACACGTGTTGTATACTTAACTGGAGTGTTCTGAATGCTGGTCTCATAACCTCATGTGGTCACAATGTCGACCATCTCAACTATGGTATGCCGGTGGTGTGCGGAGCAACATGACAGAGACTGATGGGACACATGCATACAAACCATTAACTTGGGCCACCGGTGCTTCAGAATGTGAGCTATGCACACAAGCATCGCTTTGAACTTAATAAGCAAAATTAAGTAGGTATGTTTTTTTTGGTTTGTAGCTTAAGTGGTCTAATTAGTTTATATTCTGTAACAGTCCCATTGGAACCGGTTCAAATGCATGCATGTGGTTTTTTTGGGCATTTATTCTTGCCCATGATGTGGTAGTCAGGGCTGCCTATAGCGAGATAGAAGGGATAGATATATTGCTCTAACCTCTGCATTGTATGTTCCGCGGTATGGAAGGACACCGTGGTGATGCAATGCTTTCCTTGAAATCTAAATATGGAGTAACTTTTTTCATGAATTGAGGTCACTCCACTTTAAGATATCATGTAGCAAAATTAGCTATATTTAGATTGGCTACATCATCTCACCTTTCTTTGTGCTATAAGACAAACAGAGTGTTCGTAACACAATCGGACCATCTGGAAAGCAATGGGTCTACTGTTGGATTGATTGGGTGTTGACACTATACAAAGCAATACACAATAAAAAGCAATACATAGTCACAATGCGTTGCCGCATGCTTGGGCCGTGACTCCCTTTGCTGCAGTAGGAGACGGCTTAGACACAGCGATTGGTCAAGAAAACATCCCTGTCATCTAATGCAGACACCCCGTCCAACATCAATCTATCACACATAGGATTGAGCCCATCTGACTTCCCAGCACAGGTGCTTGTGGTGTCAGGTTAGTATTATGTGCTGAGCACATCAAGTACGGCATCTACTGACAACAGAGTTAGCAGACTCACAATGAACGTTGTGTTCACAGATGTAAATGCGAAACGATAATAATTGTCCCCCTTCACGGTCCAAGTGGCAAAGGCTATCTATTTAGTTTATTTTAGGCTCCAAACCTGCTTTTAATCTTTTGCACACCATCAACGTTGTTGACCAAAAAAAAAAGCAATAACTTTTGACACTCCAGCCGCAAATCGATTTTCAAGCGAATCGACCCCTAGATGCATGGTGGTTGGATAATCATCTTTATTCGTGGGACAGAACCATAGCTTTGATCAAGGATGATAGCTGTGGTGAAAAGTAGAAAATAGGTTTTAACAAAAGGGATGCGATCAGAAAGTGGCACGTTACTGCAGGTTTAGAATTCAGTCCTTCAAGGAGCTCTGATCAATGTAGCTGTATTTGAATGGCATTGTATTACAATGTGTACATGCATTTGACATTCACAATCCTCAATTCGATTTGCATGTGGCATACACATCGGGCCACGGTATAGGTCAGGAGGTGGAGTGGGTTGTCGTCTGGCAAACGGAAGGTCGCTGGTTGGATGCCCCAGCTCCTCCTAGCCAGGTGTCGTGGTGTGTCCCTGAGCAAGACACCACAAACGCTAACGAGCTGGCTGTCGCCCTTACATTGCTGACATTTCCGTTGGTGTATGAAGGTGTGAACGTGAGGCGTTTGTAAAGCGCTATATATATACTACAAAAAAATGTTCCCAGTCATGTTACAAATGAACAAAATGAACAAAAAGGGGCTTAATGAGCTAGAGCTGTATAGTATCTTTAAAATAACTGTAATGAAAGGGAGCAGTCACTTGTGCTGTAGGGAACATTCTATTGAATTAGCATTGAGTAGGTGAATAGTAGGTAATACACAGATAGACAGACAAATGGACAGAGAGATAGGGAGATAGACACACATATAGAGGGGTGGACAGATAGAGGGATAGAGTGGTAATATTGCATTGACTTGAACTCTCTTGCCCTCTAATTACCTATGAAGCAGTGGGAATTCCTTTGAGGTTCTTTTTTATGGAAAATACCTTTCTTGTGTTTCTAGGAGCATGCTTGAGGTAGTGTCGGGGGGGTTGATCGTCCTATAACATTATCTGCTCAGCCTCTATTTGATAAGATAAAGCCAAAGATCCATGGCACCTTAAGGCTAATCTCAGAGATAGTACCAAAGACTGCTTCAAATCCTCTTTTGTTTTCTGTGGCTATCTGCCTGTCTTGCCTCAGGGGTGCCCTTTTCCAACCAGGATAGTGAGAAAGTTCGCCTCATTTCTTTGGTCTGCCGCAATCTGTATTTTCACACTACAATTCATTCAGGCTTTCATGAATTAATAATTTTTTTTTGGGTTTGGTATTTCCCAGCGGAAATTATTATAAATGATTATAACCCTGTAATACGATTATGGGGTTAATCGATTAATCGACATGTTTTTATTTATTTTTGCCAAGAATGGCAAGTGGTCAGTGTTTATTTATGAGCAGGACAAAATAAATGACCCACACCAGAGTGGAAAGAATATGCAAAGACCACTTTGTTCAATCCAAATAAGAGCATTATTGGGTGCTTCACAATGTGCTTAGCTGGCTCTAAAAATAAATATGTATGAATCAAATATATACATATGTATATATTCATGTGGGTTATAGTTTAGGACATTTACAGTGTGCATAGTCTCCGGTTAATATATATTTTGTTTCTTTAAATTAATATAAAAACAAGGAGCCATCGATTCTATCGCCATGTGTGATCCGATGCTTTCCTGAGGGTCATCGTAGATATACCGTTTCACCACAAGAGGGCACTATAATGCCGTCACCAACAGACTCATTCATTTTCCATTCTTCCGTTCTCCCTCTGTTATGAATTACGCATTTGATTTTTCGTACATCTTTTCAGGATATAATGACAGGGAGCCCATCTGTTGTATTAATGCGGTAGATCATTAGATTCCAACTAAAATAACCAGAACAAGAATTTTAAAGATTTACAAAAAAAGGCTTAATTCCTCTACCTTATTATATTGTGTTCTCTGTTCCTCTAAATAGCATGCCATTATTTGTATGCCTTGATACACATTTTCCTACGCCTTCTACATATCGTAATCATAGAAGATCAGTTCATTATATAAGTTAATTTTTTTCACTATAATCATCAAAAGCTGTGGAACTGTGTTTTGCATATTAGTATTGTTAAAGGTTAAAGGAGGTCATTAGTCGACACATAGTCGATACAAAAAACAGGCTGTGGAGTTACTTCATGTTAAGAAAACATTAGCATGTCAAATAACATGAAATGTGATGCCAAATCAATAACACAGGCAGGAATAAATTGTAGAAGAAGACATGGACAACATAGGACTCAGCATTACCGGGGCCAAACCATTTCCACAGACCTTCCACAGTATGACAAAGACAAATTGTGAGGTTTTATAACGTTTTAGATTATTAAAGATTTTCCATTTGAGCTTAAAGCCATTCTGGTCCATGTCATCTATGATGGAGTTTTGGAACATGCAAAAAAAACAACAACTCCAGTTTTCATTTGAAAGCTCAATTCTGTGCTCAATAGTAACCCAGCGGTCATGGATCCACGTGTTATCTTTAGGCTTCGGCAGCAGGAAGTGGCACAAGTTCACCAGATGTACTCTATATGTGTACCTTGCCATAACACATGTCATTCTGTGAACGTGTAAGTGGGCTTTTAGCTGAAAGGAATTACAATTTGAAGGACTTCAAAAATGATACCGTTACTTTCACATACTGGTGGAAAAATCAAGCAGCTATTGAGCAAGATTGAGGAGTTCCATTCAATGACAGTTTTTAAAGGGATTTGATAATATATAATCTCCTTCTCAATGTGACCTAATTTCTTATTTCATTGGTGATTGCTTTTGGAGTACTAGTAATGTTGTGTCATGTATGATATCATATGCAGAAATTATCAATTGATGAGCTAAGTGCTGCTAATTGCGAACTCACATCCTTTTTTTTGTGCTGTGTGCAGCTACTGTTTCTGCAATTTGCTACTTGGGTAACAGTTACACAGTCCAGTATACCGGATTGTAAATGGATGTGTTCGAGCATTATAATATGCAAGCTAATGTCCGTATATTTAGAGAAAATTCCCAGGCAGTTAGGCTGTCAGGGTAATGGCATAATGGTTGGCATGGGTTCTACATAATGATACAATTTAAATATGCACAAGACAATGGAGGTTCAGTATCTTGGAGCATGTGCACAGAAGAATACCACAGGGTGCATAAGCTGTAAAAAAATATACAAATGTGTTTTGGAATGGCTTTATCCCGGAACACATCTCCCAGGCAAATGCTACACAATATAATATTCCCTCCCACAAGTGTGTGTTCATAGCAACAATAACGGATATCCAGGGCAGCCTGGATGTCTCTTGAGTGGGGTAATTAAAAATGTATTTCCCAGTAATAAGTGTGTTTGGGTATGATGTCATCAGTTATTGTGCGGGTCGATAAACATAACTCATTGTAGTCCTATGCCTCTCGGGCTGTGAGGAGCCGTGGAGGGTATGAATAGAGATTCCATGGGGGCCAAGCCTGGTCGAGTGTTTGTTGGACAGATATCCTGAGCTGCTCCTAAATCAACAAAAGGTAGTAGCTGGAATGTAGTGATTTGAATATTGGCCATTATGCTGCATTTTAATCCATTGTTGATTTTTAATTAAATGATGACATCTTGTGTTTTGTATACGCTACGACAGGAGCCTGGGGAGGTTGTTGGTGGACGGAAATCCTGGGCAGCTTGTCAAATAACACGCATTGCAGTAGTAGCTGCATACTATACCTATTTCATTTAACTTGACTTTATTATTAACAACACTGATGATACTTTTATATTTAGACTCAGCTGTATATGGATATTGTTCCAAAGGAAGAAGCAACTAATTCATTTATTTGCTTACTCTTATTTCCCAATTTGTAGTTGTGCCACATGTAGAAAACCTGGTTCTTATTAAGGGCCTGGATATATTTGGCCGAGGCACGACAGTGTGAGGTCTGGCTTATTGATCTCTGTTGGTTTTGGGCCTTAATGTGTTATTGTGGTTTTGATTTGACCCATCCTTAGATGGTTTGTTTTTCTCCTATTCTTGTTATATCTTGTTGTGTGTGGCGTGCTCCCTCGCCCGTCCCTGGTCTCTCTACTCCCATTAAGGCCTGTTTGATATTGTCTTGGATTTCTTTGACATTATTGTGCCCTCCCTGTGTGGAATTTAGAAACCGTTTCAAATCTAATATTACCTTTTGCTACATCTGCCTCTGGTCTTTTACTACTCTGGACTATCTGTTTGGGATCCCCCACTCCTCCATGAGGTGAGGGTGGTGTCGTCAGGCGTCTAGTGCATGAGTAGCATGGTAATACACTATTACACAAATAGGACATAGTAGTAACAAGGGAATAAGCTAGACTCTCTACTAAATCCCATTTGGGTCCCGTAAACATAACCAAAAGCAGTGCAACATATTCTCGACTGTCTCTTGCCGTGTAAACTACCCCTGAGACCATGGCTTATTTATATCATGTATATGGGAACTTATTTGGCTGCTTCCTGTGTGACCCAGTGTTTTCTTTAGTTGGTGGAGGCCACTTAGCTTTGTATAGGAAGCAAAATCCAACAGGTGATACGAAGATGCTAGATGTCCAGCAGCCCCCATGCCAATTCAAGTCCCTGAGTATATACAGTGTCATCTGTGCACAAATACTTTCAAACAAACATTATAGTTGGAATAACAATGCACCATTGTCATCAGGAAGGCCAAAAACAAGTCCAAACAGCTAACCGTGTACATTCAGCAGATTGTTATTTCCTTGCAAAAAAAGATTGCATCTTCTTTCAGGAGTCAAGGAAAGTATAAGTGTGGCTTTAAAGCAATACAATCTCATAATACAAATCTACTTCCTAGGGAAACCTTTTGATCTTTGGGGATCATTTAGATTCATACCGTTTTGCTGGATGTGATGAAGTCGGACAACATTGTTCTCTTGGTGTAACAGGGCCGGTCACCCAGAACACTGCATAGTTTCCCTCCAAAGGCATTTATTGATTTCTATTGGCATAGACCGCCCCCTTTTTTACATTAATGCATGCATTTTAAAACCCAGATACAAACTGCTGGCTGGCTAGAAGAAAACCTGGCTGAGCAGATGGGCTTCAGATTAAAACCCATGTTTAATCCACATCCTGTCTTGTAGAACAATCGGCAGCACGCACAACAACACGCTGCTTTCATGTTCTGGAAGATTTATTTCTTGGAAGAAAGCACAAGGCTGTCTGATGTTTCAAATCAGTGTCCTTATTGTATTTCTGCTTTTGGTAAATCATCAATCTGCGCACGTATCTTAAGAGAGCACTGAACACTGGCAAACACTGCCAGTGACTATTCAGTGTAACTACAATACTGTTTCAATCAATTCTACATTGCCTAGTTACATGTTCATTACACTGCACCTTGTTGTATGGATATACATTGGTACTTGGACTAACATTGTTAATAGGGCCACTGCAATATGAATATATACAATATTTGTTATGGCAATTTTTCGAACCAGTTTATTTAGTTTCGTTTAGTTATCTTTTTTTGCATAATTTATATTTTGTATTGTTTGTAAGAGTGTCTTGAGGATTGCTACATTACTAGGTGGCGGCTGTAGCTTAGTCTTGGCTTGGGAACTGGTACTTAGAAAAAGGTGCCAGTTCGTCTCCTGGGTACTGCCGAGGTGCCCTTGAGCAAGGCACCAGACCCCTACACTGCTCCCTGGGCAGCTGGATATACAATAGCTGCCCACTGCTGCTCATATTGGATGGGTTAAATGTGACTAATGTGATGGGTTAAATGCAGAGAAACTAATTTCACTGAGTGTGTACATGTATGTGACCAATTAAGAGGATTCAATCGGTCAGATTTAGATTTAGACAATAAGATGATAATAAAGGCATTCTGACTCTGATTCTGACTCTTCTGACCTTACAGTTCAGAGAGGAAAGGTGTTCGGCAGAAGGTGAACAGACCAAACAAGCTTGATATCGCTTTCCCGATAGTTGCTTGCGGTTGGTCTTCATTTACAAACATTAGCCGTAATACATACTTTATGTTTGTGTTTGACTCCCATATTGTATAGGCAGCCATTGCAGCATAGGTTGGATAACAGGCTATAACAAGCGCTGCTTTTATTCCATAACTCGTAAACAAAAGGAAGAGGGACCTTTTTGTTAGGCTAGCAGGTCACCAATGGGACAGCAAAAAAGCTTTGGTGGGTCTTCAGCGATTTCAACATCGTCATCATGCAGGTCTCAAACTACAGCCAGCCACATTGGAAGTGTATGAATATATATATATATGACAAATATATATACATTGACTTCTGGTGACGAGATGTTCTCTTACCTACTTTTGTTAAACGCACTACTGTAAGTCACTTTGGACAAAGCGTCGGCTAAATGACTGTAATATATATATATATATATATATATATATATATATATATATATATATATATATATATATATATATATATAAAATGGCAAAAACTTCAGACAATCCAGTTTAAAATTAAACGAGTTGCTGACAATAACAAACACGAGGTTGCTTGCTGTGAATCCTCCCTAACCAAAGCGAGGTGTGTGCTAAAGTCAGCCCTCCGCCGTGGGTATTAATTGCATATTGATTTCCCTTCCAACTTACTCACACTCGCTGCCCAAAGGATGGAGCACGTGGTAGAGTGTACAGGTAAGACGCCGTCTTTAATTAAACCTGATCACAATGTTCACCTTTTGAAATAAGAATGTCAATCCTTAATGAGTATTTACTCTGTAATTGATTTTATAGTACGCAACACCTTGTAACTTAATCCCTTTTGGAATTGTGTCAATGTAGACGGCTGAAAAGATTAGACACACAATAAATGTATCTACAAAAATAATATTATATATATTCGGTTTATATACGTATATATATGTATATATGTGTTATATTGTGCAAAACGCATTTAAAGGCATTTTAAAGTGCCAGTAGTGCAGCAGCATCATGAGTGCAGTACAGAACAGTGCAGAAACTGTAATGAGTAATGAATACGAGTCCAGAAAGGTTCAAGGTCTTTTAAATATGCCTGGCCTGGTGAACACTCCCTCACTTCAGTTTCTTCTTTCTCTTTGTGAAAGCAGTTCCTCCAAACATTCAAACATTGAAAGCTGTGGAAATTTTGTTCTGAAAGAAGCTGAACTTTCCTCTGGAATATTTTGTGAAGAAAAGGCTGCGTTGATAAAAGACGGAGCATTCAGATGTGATGGGCCGAGAGGACCTTGGGGAGCATTATGTTTTAAGTAAAGCAGTCATCCAGTGAATTCCAAATAGACATCAAACAAATCAATAAATTATCAGAAGATACCCAGACAGATAAATATATAAAGAAAAATATGTACAGATAGATATCATGTTATGTTGTGTGTGTCTTGTATACTGTAATTTCAGATATTGGTAGGTCAAAATCCGCTTTACGACTGAATAGAGAAAGATTACTTTTTTTGGCAAGTGACCAAACCATGGGGATGTTCACGCATGCTTCATATGTTTTATGAATGGTGTTGCCAATGCTGTCCCCACTGTCACAAGGATATAGCCTATTCTGTTTGATGCCAACAGTGGCCATAATACGCATTAGTTAAGACTTTGATGTATTTTTGATCAAGGGACACCTCATTCAAATTATTTGGCTTTATTTTAAGACATGGTAGTGGATCAGTTAAAACAGTTCAGTAAAAACAGCTAGTAGTAGATAGTATTTGTTGTGGTTGACGGTCATGCCAGCTGGATGTTCTGCAGCACATACAAGAACACTAAACACACACACTCATCGTTTGATACAAACTATTGACATGCACAATGGCAATGACACGGATTAGGCACAAAACCAAATTGAAAATCCAACATGCAATTTAAAGCAAAGATATTGCCTTCCTCCCTCAGCCTCTTAAGTATAGCAAATTTGAGCCATATCTAAGCTCCTCCCATTCTTAGTTTTGATTTTGTTGTCTTGTTTTAAACTTGGAGGACATGTTTTTAATGTCCCTTCGGCTTTTGCTAAACACTCCCTATCTGAATTGGCAGAGCTGCTTGTTTACCTATGGGACAAGATGCGGTATCCAAACAACTTCAAGATCCTTAATGTTTTGCCATGTGTAACAAGTGCAATGAAATACTTACTCCCCATCCACTCCCGCAGTATGAATTTATACAACAATAATATTAAGAATACTATACAACAAAACCACACTGTACTATAACAATACTATAAACATTTTTTTTAAAGAACAATAACGTGTCTAATAGATGATATATACATATGCAAAAATGCAAAAGCATTTTTAAAGTGACCGTAGTGCAGCACCATAGTGAGCGGTGGCAGCATCATAAATCCAGTACAGTACATTATAGAACAGCGCAGTAACGGTAATGAGTCCAGTTAGTCCAGTAAAGAAGTATGACACAGTGTAATATTGGTGACAATGTTATGAAAGTAGCAGCAACTCCTGAGTTCAGAGGCCTTGTGGGTAGAAACTGTCCTTGAACATGCTTATTCAAGATTCTTTATATGGCCATATTTAACCAGTACAGTGGAATGCTTTCTGCCCATCCCCCAGAGGGGAGAAAAGATTGTGCCCAGGATGGTTGCGGTCCTGTATGATGGAGGCCATGGCCATATTCTGACGCCTAGTCCTAAAGATCTGTTCGATGCATGGGAGTGTACACACCGGGCGCCCTCACGACCCGTGTCGTCACGAATCGTGATGAAATTCACGATTACGAATATGCCATATGTGAATCAGTTTCATCCCATCAGAGTGTGACTAAATACGTGTTGCATCAACCAATGTGGGAACTGTGTTGGCAAACGTGTTAAGTTCAATTTTAATACATGAGTGCTGTCATTTTTGGTTCTCAGAGGAACCATGGGACACAAATGAGGCTTTCATCTTTTTTGTAATACCAACTAAACAGATAAAACCCTTAGACACGGTAAGAATTATGAAAAAAGACAAACGAGTGGTGCATAAGTTGCTGATGCAAACAGATCAAACCATCTTTGTTACCCGAAGCCCCTCCCTACGAGGGGGATCTGGAAGAAAATAAATCGAACCTGCTTTATCTTGGAAGAGAGAAGCGCTCCACTGGCTCTTGCTGTGTAGAGCTACTGAGGTAACGAAGGGAGCGGCAAAAAAATAGAGAGAAGCCGTCGACAACAGGGTTATTGCCCTCTAATTTGGAGACCCCCTTGAAAGTAGTCATTGGGACCCCGCTGTAGTGTTTTTAGTATTCCATCCCAAGATGCTTAATGGCCACTCCCCCCCACCCCCCCTCCCCCTCCCCCCTACACCCCCCCCCCACTAAATTGTTTCGGCAGGTGCCACTGGTTGGAAGCAATCGAGAAAAGGGCATATTATAGAGAAATTGTCAATTATCGTCTATAGTCAATGTGCTCCTTTTAAGGGTGGATGTCAGCTGGGTAAATGTTCCTATGGGGGCTCCAAGGTAGATTACCACATTCACCATGAGGTACAAATTATTGTGTTGTTGTGCAAAGTCACGTTGCCTCTCGGGGCCTGTTATCTCTGATGCACGGTGTCACGCGGCGTGACAAGGGAAATAACACGTCTTAGATCTGCTATATCGGTACGCCACCAGATACACTCACAGTGAGATGTCCCTAAAGTTGTTTCTGTTTCCTTGCCAGTCACATGGCTGTCAATGTGCTTTCTGTTTGACGGCTGCTGTCTATTGCGGTCCCGCTAAAGGATTCAGTGTTCTCTTTGTAATGAAATTCAGTCACACGTGCGGCGCTAAGAATAGAAGTGAGGTCACAACGGGACGTGCCACTTTATTTGGTGTTAGGATACAAACTAAGCATCAATAACTTTCACTCAGAGGGACATTCAATGCACATTCCTACAATACATACCAGCTGTGCAGGTTCCTATAAACCCACAGCTGCTCCTCACACAGTCCCACTAACTTAGGTACATGTTTATTCAATGCGTTTACCACACGCTACAGCTGGCGTACAGCATTAATGATGGTACCTGACAAATTGCTTATTTAGCATAGGAAAATTCACATTCTCATTTTATATTTACCAGTTTCCCCCCTGAATACAGAAATACGAGTGAAGGCTGAATGATCAGTGTTAACAATGTAGATCAATGCAGCGTTACGTGTAGGCACTGCAGCCCAGACATAAGTTGTAGCCTGATTGTTCCAGCGTTCTATTTCTCTTTCATCCCCACATCCCTCATCATTTTTTTTGGGGGAGGGGGGGGATCCAGTTATGTTTTTAAAGTGAAAGTCTGAGATGAAACACCATGGCTGCTTTTCCTCTCAGTGTCGATAGGCGTAACAAACTGCTGCCTTCATAATGGTGGCCACTCAATGAGGCGTGACCAACGTCCTCAGTTAAGGCTCCCCACCACGACTCACACCAGGTGAAACTAACAACTCTTTTAAGCCTGTGGCCGGCACAGGTTCAAAGACCTCATCTGTCTCTCTCTCCCAGGCGAGACTACCCCTCTTTTATCATTTTTGTGGTATACCCCCAATCACACCCAATCAGAAATCCTTTTTCTGAAATTTCCTGCTGAGAGAATGGTCCTGGACATTATTGGGTTTGAAAAGTGCTGTGTGTGCAGCCCCACTGAATTCAGAGCCTATCAAACTGCTCATTATTATTGCTATTTCCAGCTTCCTCCAGGGACTATTATTATGCTATAGGGCACACCATGGAACTCCAACGGCACAACCTCACTGCAGAGTCCGGCGGATAAGGTAGAGCTCATCATGACCTTACTATCATTAAGAAAATGGATGTGCAACCAAACTTCCAAAGGGTTTTTTGGGAGGTTTGGCTTGATGCTTGGTGTCAGGGTGCACTCCAGCTGCTAATGGAAACAATAGGGCCCCTCGGGTAACGCTAGATATGCTGTTAGTGGACCATGCATCATGTGTCAACCTTTGCAAGTTATGAGACGACAAACATATTGATCAATGGTATTTGTTCCCAGGATTCTGGTCCACCACAATGGTGTTATTATAACACACGTCTCACGCCACGGCATAGTGTACAACAACATTGTGCAGAACAAGTGCAGAGCACATATTGAATGGTGTCCTCCTGCAGATAATGCCAACCAGTTACTTTTATCTTGGAAAATAAATGACCATTGCCCAGCCTAAGTAACATTTAGATCACGCATTTTACATTTTATAAAAAAAAATTCTCATATTATACTCATTGTTGTAATTCATAAGTCATGTTATAGGATACATACTTGCTCGTATTCTTTTTTTGTATGTAAGATTTGAGAAGAGTGCAACCTGAAAAAGATCCCCTCCCTCTCTGCTTGCTCCCTCCCTGAAGTTCCCCACAATGGAGTATTGACTAAAGTATTACATTCCCGTATGACATACACGCATCTGTGATTGACAGGCAAGATGGATTCCCTGAACCAATTAGGGAAGAGATGCCTAATGCCTGATGTCTGAAATCTGAAATTGTACAAAGGCAGGTGCACAGTCAACCCGAAAAGATATTCTCACAGAGTATTTCACTCACTAATATCTGACGGATGGCTATGGCATTTGTTACAAAGTAGAGTCAAATTATAGTCCCATAGCACGCTTTCAACTGGGAAATCAAGCTATCACTCGAATTGAAGGCAGCTCCTGTCTGAGCAGCTCCCTGTTGAATCTTTCAGGAAAGGTCTCACTAAATTCATCTCTATTTATGTCAGTGAACCCGCTACCCAGGTTTACTCGCTAGTTTTAATGACGGACAGGTTTACCAAAGTCTTGTCCACAAACTCTCGGAAAACTCATTCTTTATTCCGCCCGGGACTTTGGAGTTTTCCTCAGAAAGGTGATTGGTGCCCCAATGGAATCCAGCGCTGAAACCCTAGACTGACACTGCCCACTTCACTGCGGCAGGCTAGGTCTCCCAGCCAGGGCAGCAGCGCTCTGAACCGGCGGCCATTAGCTGGGTTTCCATCTAACAGTCGAAGTGAATTTTAAGCGAACTCGCACAAAAAAAGAAAAAGGAAATGCAAATGAGTTGTGTTTCCATCAACTTGTTGCAGCGAAAAAACTACGTCAGCGATATTGGGCGGTAACATAGTATGCTTGAGAAGAAGCCCACAGCCTAAGTCACGTGAGTTCAAAGTTCGTCAGAATTGATTCGGCAAAGTTGATTCCATCTCCGCTTTTGCGAATGAACTCGATTCAAATCAGTCAAAAACCACCTCAAGCAAGCGTATCAACCGGTGGTCAACCGTCAGGGCCTTCAAGGTATTCAGAGAAAACCCTGGAACCCTCAGATTAAACAAAACCAAAAATAATTGTTAATTATATTAATACAATTTAATAACATTTAAATCAAATTAATAAATGAGAATCGTATCTGTGTTGTTGATCTGTAATATTACAGTGTTAAGTTGATTTTTTTTGTCTTTCTCGGTCCATGCACTACGCATTTGAGTGGTTTTGTGTTAGAAAAAAATGCAACCAATCGGATATTTTTCTGGGTTGCTGGAAAAAATATCCTTCAACCAAGGTACTCTCTGTCCTTGAGCGAATGCCCTGGTACTTAAAATGAATGAGAGCGTTTGGATAGACAATTTGATCAACCAATCATATATTGATTTGTAGCCAATGGGCGTATTCTTTCAGATTTCCCCACGGTTCCAGGGTACGCTAGAAGGTCCCGTTAGTTCACGGATCTAGCTTAGTGCTATGTAGCAATTCATTTGAAGTTTTATTGGTTTATTACAATTATATTGTGTATCGATCTAAGTATAGTAGAGAGTCAGAGGCAACAACACATTCAGGGCAAAGTCCCGGTCAATCTGGAGCTCTGGAGCTCGCCCAGATCACCGGTACATCGCTCTAGCTCAGTCCGACGAGGGGGCCCCGTGTCGGACCCGACTCCGCAAAGTCCCGGTCCCTCTGGAGCCCTGGAGGTCCTGCAACAATAAACCTGATTGGTTTATTGTTTTATTGGCCTCTTTAAGTGAACATCATTGGTGAGTGAGACTAATTTGTCTTTGCTGGTTTTGCCACAGTGGTGCATCTCGTTGAGCTGGTTGCATTTTGTTTCCACACACTTGATTAGTATGATTAGAATGATTAGTTAATGGCTGTCTTGAGTTTGTTAAGCATTGTTGTGCATTTAAATTGAGAGTTTTGACTTGATCTTTCTTTGCATTGGTAATTGTTACGAATGTGTGGTTATGTGGCAGCCATTTGTCTGTTGTGTTATGGAACATAATTGTCCTAGCTGAGTGGAGTAGGCCCTAATGGTTTGTGATGATGTAGCGAGCTACAGTACAGTACCAGTACAGTAATTCATCGATAGCCTGTGTGTGGTGGTGCTGTGTTGTGCTGTTACTTCACTACATGGACAGTGCTTTGCCAACTATGGTCAACTGGTCCAGTTGTGATAGACACGGTTCGCCACTGGTATCAACTATTATGCAAATCAGAGGAAGTTGATTCGAATATGACTGTTTCCATCAACATTTTCTAATGCGATACATCAAAATGCGAATCAAAATATAGTGATGGAAACCCGATTATTGTCACTAAGGGGCTAAGGAAATGTTATGTTTGTTTGTTTTTGGTGTGCAGACTATTGGCATTTGAATTCCGCCTCTAAAATATCAGCATTTGCCACTGCTTGAGCCAGACAATTTTGAAAGGTCCAAAAATACAGGGTCCCTTACAATCATTGACCCTATTTTGGATGGGCCGCACTGATTTCAACTTCAATGTTGTCAATGGAAATTAATTTGTTATGGTTACAATATCTCAGTTGGCAACTTATGGAGACTTGCGTTGATTAAAAAATATCAAAGGAATCTGTGATGTATGTTCCATCTGACGGGCCCAAACCATTCCTGTGATGGCACACGATGGCTGTGTCCTCACACAAAAAATATTTTAAACACACCTCCTTAAAAAAAAACCACACCTGTTACATAATTATTATTTCAATGAAAAATCATTTAGTAAATAAATACAGGTTAACCTCTTCTAAAGCTTCCTACAAAACAAATCACACAAGGGGACACAGTTTGCAGTCACATTATTTGTCATATTTTTATATCCCTGCCACAACATCTATACTCGGTAGGTTTATATATATATTTCTAGTGTAATGAAATACAACAACAAATATTATAACTAATAAATAACTATAATATATTTGGTCAACAAGAACAATCAGACAGTCAAATATATTTTAGCCCATGGAATGGAGATAGTATTTCTCCTTATAACAGTTATACAGACATTACAGGAGGATAAATCGATAATTTAGAGGAAATAGCAAGCAGCTGGATAACCAAATAATGGCATAACATCATAAGTCCCCCACTCACCCACGCATTACCCAGCACGTACCAAATGACAAAGTGACGTTCATAAAGGCACACAAACTGTGAGACGCAAATGGATTGTAAAAAATCTGTAATATCCTTTTTTCATTTTTTTCATTTCCCCTTCATTTAATATGGTAGAACGAGGACGTTCTCCGTTGATGAAGACAAGACGTGGATGATGGTACGTTAAGTTTTTTTTTTTTATGCCAGACACAATAACAAAGTGAATGTGTTAAGATTGAGACACCTCTCCATAAAAATAAATAGTGATGTTATATGTTTTGTTTTTTCTTCTCAGTGGAATGACAATTGTCTCCTCTGTGCACTGCTCTGCCTCCCGAATGTACACAGACCCCCAATCTCTGTTCACTTCTGGTATACCATGTGCCCAGAGATTCCCAAGATGTACCTGTTCTCCGGCAAACTCATTCGGTGCAGGTGCTGTAACACGATGCCAGTCACCGCATTATGAATTCAACACAACTGAATTGTGCTATTCATGGAAACGACTTACAAGGACCCATCCTTTCCTCTTTAAACCGGCAAGAGCCAGGTATTGATATTATTGGTAGTGATATTATTATTATTTGTAGATGAAAAGGTGTTTGCTTCATGCTCTTCATGCTCTCTCTTGGTCACCTTGCAGCAGGGGTCGGTTCTTCCGTGGTTAATGTCCCAGCCAGGCTTGTGTGTGCATGCTGCTCTTATCTCTGCTGTGGGCCACAGCGCTGGATAAGAACGGACTGAACTTCTTAGCTGGTCCTTTTGAGGTAATTTGGCTGCTTGCCTTGATCGTGTCTTGACCTGTGGGGGGGGGGGGAGAGAGAGAGAGAGAGAGAGAGAGAGAGAGAGAGAGAGAGAGAGAGAGAGAGAGAGAGAGAGAGAGAGAGAGAGAGAGAGAGAGAGAGAGAGAGAGAGACCCAAACCCCTCCCCTCCCCAACTTGCAGACACAGCTGTTTTTGTCATGCTCCTCTTACTCTGCTAAACTGTCAATTTGCTGCCCTTTCATCCGGTAGTCGTCTGCCTTTGCTCCCTTTAAGTCTCTCTTTTAAAGTCTCTAAGCGTCAGTTTGCCCATGATCACAGTCTTGTCGTGGTTATAATTTAACTGTGACAGTGTTTGTTTCCGAATTATCGTAGGCTAAAAAAACAAAAGAAGAACAAAAACTGGGTTCGTTTTTTGTGGCAGAGATTACAGAATACAAATCCTAGTCTGTTCTAAACAACCAACAGTATATACACACTATGGTCACCTGCAGCATTGGTGAGCTCTGCTTTTCCATGAAATGTCGTATTTCAAAGAGTTGTCATTGCAGCCCATGATTCAATATTCAATATGTTTTTATTTGCCATATGAGTACAATGGAATGCTTACTCCCCATACCCTCCCGCAGTATGAATTTCCTACAATTTTACACACACACACACACACACACACACACACACACACACACACACACACACACACACACACACACACACACACACACACACACACACACACACACACACACACACACACACACACACACACACACACACACACACACACAGGTGTGTTGTACATCCCCTTATAGGTCCATGCAATTCAGGCATAACAATCTTCCAGCATAGACCAAAGTACACCTCTTAATGTAAAAAATATAATTATAAATAAGTCAAAGTTTCTTCAAGCCACCTAGCAATGTAACATACTTATATTTTAATCCTTTTTCTCGTTTTGACAATTCCTTTTTGAGTAGCTAATTGCCCAAATCCATTAGTGCTTATTTATTAGACAGAGACAGTACCTAAAGGAAATATCAATGATGTGTCTTCACTATCTGAAAATTTGCCTGTTCAAGAAACCATCATATGCCATTATGCTTGACGAACGTCCAAATTGTTCAATCCCTAAACACATTGAAGATGACCCAACAGGGTCAACAGTGTCTGTGAAACGTTTTCTTCCAGCCAGTCTGTTGATGGTTTATCAGGAGACGGAGGAATAGATGTGTCCATGAATAGATGATTAGTCGAGCTTAGGGTTACATATCTTAAAAAGATGTCAGTTGAGGACACATCGCACCTGAAATTGTCTCTCAAACCATGTTGTAGCCATCTCATCCGGTTCAGTGAACCGCAGAGCAGTTGTTGAATACACTCAGCATAGCAAGCACATAGAAATACAAGATTCATTGTTTACTTACCGTAAATACCACGATAGCAATCTCATTCAGATGGCACAATTTTCATCATTATTCTGTAACAAAAAATGATCTTACAGTAGGGATAACAACACGTGCTTAAATTGTAGTTACATTATTATTATTATTATTATTATTAATGTTATTATTATTAGGATTTTGTTGTCCTATTACGTTTATATTATGTTCCTTATAAACACTTACTAATCACTGACAACATTAAATTCATTACAAAACCAATCCCTGTGATAATTGCATTATAATACAGTATAATATATATATCATTAATTAATCCCTTGCTATATGGCCTCATAGCCATGCTAAATGGTTTGTACAGAAAGGCTTGCATTTGGCCATCCTCCACGATGAAGAAGAACTCATCAGCAACCGAAGAATCTTGATGATTTGCATTCACTATCAAAAGTTTGCATGTGTGATGCAGACTAATTTACCATCATTAATTCTGGGATGATGAGCAATGAAAAAAAAATATTTTAAATAAATCGAATTAAATGTTCCACATGATTGCAAATGGAGCTAATTAGCTTTTTTTTTTACATAATCAATTTTTCCCCCCTCTTCCAAAATAATGAATTTAATTGCATTGAATTGACTTGCCTCAGTCACTGTCAGTGTGGCATCCAGGAGCCTGTGTTGAAAAGGAACAACGAGGTGAGAAAATAGGCCGACAAAGGAATTTCTGAATACATTTATGCAAAAGAATTAGCTCCCTGTGCCATGGCAACAAGCGTCTCCTGCTTCAAAAGATCGGGGGAGAAGGGACTTCACAGAGCTGATAAAAACAAAGCCTTTTCTTTGGTGAGCTGGTGAGCTACCGTTATGTCATTCCAGTACTGTGAGGGGCTTCTGACTTCTGTTCAATTCCTAATGGAGCTGTAGGCTGAAGTTATGTTGCATTGTGAACAGCTTACAAAACCAGCAGCACTCTGTTTTACCTTGGCAATAGCTTCTGCTATGCAAAAAAACCAACATATGCCTCTATTTGTATTAACAGCACCATATGTCTCATACAAAAGCTTGTAGAAATGGGCTTGTAACAATAGCTAGATGAAAATGTCATTAATCTATTATAAGAAACAAATCAATTCAATTATCATCTAATCATGATCTTGCAATTTGAACAAGATGAACAAGTTTGACACATCCATTCGTGGCATATGTTTCGGTTTATGCAACCTATACAAAATATGAATCACTCTAAAGCAAAACCTTTCTTATGAAAATCAGAACAGCCAACCAGAAATGTTTTTTCTCTTCTTAGTGAAGACCCACAAACTATCCATGCTGTTGAACAGAAACAACCTCACAGCTAGTCCATTATTCAGACACCCATCCCAGCACAAAGCTGCAACGTGTGTGCACGTATTCCGTGGGTCCGTCTAAAGGGTACCTTTTGTCTGGGGATTTGAATGCGCCACACTTAATCTACAAAACAAGAGAGGCCAGACCGGTAAGAGACCCTCCGAACAGGTCGGAGGAGGTCAACCCCGGGAAAAAACAAAGCTGTGAGCGGTCAAACACAGGGTACAGGGCTGTATCGCCGGAGAAGCCCTGTAGCAGCAGCAGTATCAGTATCGACGTGCATGGGGACATGGGTAATAGGAGATGAAAACAGATGTCGCCAGATAGCGAGGCCTTTTAAGTTGTCTCCTTACGCGCCGTAAATGGTGATGTTGACTTCAAAGTTATTTAATGGTACAAACCCAATGCCAAGTCCGAAGAGGACGGCAAATAAGAGCACCCTGTGTGTTTTACTTGTATTTTTATTCTATATTTACTCTCAATGTAGTATAGATCTGTGTTGCTTTATTGTTATGGCACCCAGGGATCAATGAAGTATATTATGTTATCTTATTTTATATTATATATATTTTATATATATATATAGATATATATGTACAGTGTATATATTTATATATTTATGTATTTACTCTGTGTATTTTCTCTGGAGCCTTTCTGTGGCTCAGATGTTCAAAATGTTGCTCATGCAGTGTCTGAACACTTCTAGAATTGATTGCTTAACTTAATCGTTATTTGCCTACAACTTTGATGTGAGTCGGTCCAAAAGCATGTCCAGCATTGATTTGTATGTGTCTGTGTGTGTGTCTGTGTGTGGACACGTATGTGTGTGTGTCCATTCCAAATGTCCTTGTTTGGTTACGCCGGCACATTTCATTGAATTTTATTCATCATTTAATAATATGACAATAAAATAAAAAATAAAATTAACTTAACTTACCAACCCAAGACATAGCATCATCCTGTTGCATCTTCATGTCACTGGGCATTGGTACTGGTCATTGGGCAACAGGATAGCTCAGTATTTTGGGACTTGGCTTGGTTTGTTGGGAAGGTCGCTAGTTCAAGTCCCCGAAACACCTGGGCACTGCCGAGGTGCCTTTAAGCAAGGCACCAGACCCCTACACTGCTCCCCGGGCGCTGTATATATAATTGCTCCCCACTGCTCCTAATTCTAGGATGGGTTAAATGCAGAAAAACAAATTTCACTGTGTGTTTACATATAAAGAGGATTCAATCCTCCAGATTTTGACTGTATTTCAATGGAGATAAGCAGAATTGCATATGTATTGTATTTAGGGAACTTGTAGATGAATGGAGATTTAAGCCAATCATCCATGTGGCAAATGCAATCTGGCAATCTTGAAGATTAGAATTGGGGCTAAATGTACTACAGTTCTAAAAAGACTTTGGGTAGGTATACATAAATAAGTAAAACCTTTCGATTTGCCTCCAGAGTTACTGGCAAACAGGATTTTTCAATACTATTTGAAAGCTAAGTTATCTCCTAGCTACTGTCACCATTGGGAACAATTACAATCAACGGCAGGGACGTCATTGGTCAGCCCCAGGTCACATGACTGCTCTCACTGTGTCTCTGTCACTGAGCCTTGGCCCCCCCTATAAGCAGGCAGCAGCTAATCAACTGGGAAATGAGGGGCACCGGGGAGACGGGAGAAGGACGAAATGTGTTGTCTGTGCTGTGGCTTCTCTCCAAAGAGATGTTACGAGTGGAAATGACACCCCATGGCTACGTCATGGGGTGGCCCCCAGCAGGGAGATCTTACCAGAGAAGACTCTTCAACTGGCTCAGCATGGACAACCCAGTGCACACTACTACGTCCCCACGAGCAACACGCTGGCACTAAGCTCATATGCTGCCGAGCCATTTGTATTTTTGTGGTGGTGCCAATTTGGTTTTATGACATTGTTCGCCTCAAGAACAATATCATTTATTTTTGTCAACCTGAATGGGTTTTCAGATGACGACTCCCCTGCACACTTTCTTCAAGTCATGTCCCAACCCCCCCCCATCCCCCTCCCCCGGCCCTAAAGTTGTTGACACGGAACGCTCTATGTTTTCCCCACTTGCACATTGCAAAATCACATCAAAATGTCACAAGCTTGGATTCAAATAGGATGTTTAAAGGTGCTATTGACAACATTTGTATGTGGACGCATCTGTAAAAAACAAAATAATAATACATCCACAGAACCTTGAGAAAAGGTGTGGAATAAAAGGATTGCTTTAAAAAAAGAAAATTATTATTGTGGTTATGAATAAAGTATTGGAAACATTTTGACAGTTCCGAAATGCATGTAGATGGCTGAGGCCTGGTTCACACTTCGAACCAGGCCTGTTAGGGGCGGCAGGATAGCTCAGTCTGTTGGGACTTGGCTTGGGAACCGGAAGGTCGCCGGTTCCTGTCCCTGAAACACCTGGGCACTGCCGAGGTGCGCTTGAGCAATGTACCAGTACACTGCTCCCTGGTCCTTATATACTAGGATGGGTTAAATGCAGAGTAATGCAAACAAATGTCACTGTGTGTTTACATGTATGAGACCAATAAAGAGGATTCAATCCTCCAGAATTCGATTTAAATGTGAGCCAATAGTCAAAATTAGAAGCTAGACCAGGGTGAACGAATAGATTCAGCACTTGACATGGTTGAGTCTGTCTCAGTCTCACTCCACTCGACCATGAAATATGCAGGTTGTGCAACGAACTGGCAACAACTGGAAGGGAAGTGAAGGGAAAGCCTTTTAGCCTATGGCTAACAGGCTTGCTAAAAGGCTCACAGGCTTGCTAAAAGGCTAGCATATTTTCTCTCCTTTACACAAGTGGTTGTGGATTCTATCGTTTAGTACAAAATCCTCCAGGTAAGATTGTCCGTCAAACCTGTGCAAAATAATTTGCAATAGGAGGTATAACAATACAAATCACATACTGTATAAGGACTCAAGACACCGGGTAATAGGATAAACACAGCATATATTGTCCAAATCATTCATGAATAAATATTCAATGTATTTGTTGGCGGTAATTGTGCGCTGCGCTGCGGGTTCGTGTGCTCACCTGCAGGGGGAGAGACAGGAGGGGGCTTGGCTCTTGGGAGCCACTTAGGAGACAGGTGTTGTTAATGTACTAATCACCTGTCTAACCTTTAAGTACTGCTACGGCTGGGCCAGAGGGGAGGAACGAAAGGTCACCGTAAGACTTGCGGATACTCTGTGTGCGAGTTCTGTTTTTGTCCATCAGCAATAAACTGAGGCTGCTCTATCGAGGATCTGTATCCGTGTTCTGTACTTTACAAAATGCTTATATCACGGCACGCCAAGTCAAGTCTGACACAAATAATTGAATATCATTTTGAGTGGAAAAACAACAACAGCACAAAAAGGAAAGAAGATACAAAATATTTAGTTTATATAGAGTTTATATAAATGAATGTCGGAATTTTATGGATAAAATAGTTCAATCCATATATACAACCACAACCGGGCACTTTGAGGCAAATCATAGTGCAACATTCTCCGACATTGAAATGGTGAACACGGATACTGCTGCAAATATGTAAATGGCTCATCAGGATGAAAGCGCTCATATTGCTTCCTGTTTACTTTGGAAGTCACCAGCGGGCCTTTGATCAGCATGCTGTGGTCTGCTCAAAATAAAAACCAATATATAACTACATTTATATTTTGTTCATTTTTCATCTTCATCTCTTCTTGTCCGTGCCTTTGAATCTGCCACTGTGCAATGGTCTCAGACTACACCACACATTTCATAAAGTATGGATGAATGCAAATTAAAGAAAGGTTTTTGCCCAGAAGGCCATTGTCAAGGTTTTTTAACAAACAGTGTGCCTTTATGATCTATGAGCTGACGTCATTCTCTCCATTAATGAGCTCTGCTTATTATTATGTCAGAAAGTCCATCTAGCATACCTCAGGGTAGGCATTGTTGTTGCCTTTTGAATTACGTTGTTTAGAAACATCACCATGCATCTGTTAATTAGGCCAGCGTTTTTGTTTTGATGCAGGGGATCATAACTTACAATGGAAAAATAATATATATATATATTATACATTAATACATTATTCATATGGAGTTTACACTGTATGAGCTCTCTGGAGGTGGTGCTTACGCAGGAGAATTACTATACTAGGGTTTATGAACCATTGTAAGATAAGTGATGGCTTCTATTGTAATGATGCAGCAGGGTATGTTTTGATTACACCTTATTAGAAAACGGCTAACGTAGAAACACACAGATGGGGTCTAGTAGCATGTGTAGAGTAACGATCAGGAATGCTCAGCATCACAGCATTGACTACAGTAGACCAAGCATGATACTGAATACTAGATGCCAGCGCTTTTCATAGAAACAGAGAGGGGAGATGTAGACAACCAGGAATGTCAGAGAGAGAGAGAGAGAGAGAGAGAGAGAGAGAGAGAGAGAGAGAGAGAGAGAGAGAGAGAGAGAGAGAGAGAGAGAGAGAGAGAGAGAGAGAGAGAGAGAGAGAGAGAGAGAGGCACCTTCTGGTTGATCAAACCTGGTGATAAATGTGCACGCATGAGACGACACTAAAGGGCACTTGTCTTGTCCCTCCAATGGCAGAGGTCAGCTGATCTGCTTTCACCTCCATCCATTTTGTTTTTAACTCTACAGCCAAAGAAACCTAAGTGGTGGCTTATCTTTCCCTGTCTCCTTCCCTCTGCCTCACTCTCTATGTCTCTGTCTCTGTATCTGTCTCTCTCCCTCTCTGTCTCTCTCTGTCTCTCTCTCTTACGCTCTCTCTCTTTTTCTCTATTACATCCTCTCTCTCTCTCTCTCTCTCTCTCTCTCCTCTCTCTCTCTCTCTCTCTCTCTCTCTCTCTCTCTCTCTCTCTCTCTCTCTCTCTCTCTCTCTCTCTCTCTCTCTCTCTCTCTCTCTCTCTCTCTCTCTCTCTCTTTCACCTCTCCCCCCCTCCTTTTCTCTCTCCTGTTAACTTTCTCTTGGGTCCCTTTTGAAGTGCAAATCACAGTGCTGCGCTGAATAAAGTAAGCAGCAATCAGACGGCAGACCAAGGGGTGTTTTTTTTTTAATGAATTAGATTCATGGTGCAACCCGGTGTTGGTTTATCTTTTTTTTTTTTACCTGATGTTAAGGTCAGCGTTGCATACAGAGAGGTCATGCAAGGGCAGTGTGTGTGCTGCCCTCACAGACGAGATAGAGATTTGTGTTAATACGCGTGCAGGCATAAATCAAAAGGGAAGGGAAGGCAAAGCATTGATTGACTTGTCTCATATTACTGCATCCGTCTCTACTACCCATACCACCTTGTTTAATGAGTTTAATAATGGCCTGAATAACGGCTTCATGGTCACCGAGTTGTGAGACTCACTTGGTTGTTGTGTAATCTTGACGCTATACATTTTTGGAATATCATGATAGGATAGGAGGAGCTGCTGTTTTGCGGCCTCTTAACTGTAAGTATTTTTGGACTTGGCCGTACGGTTTCTCTGACCTCGATTTCATCCGCCGTGTTTGAAAAAGAGGGCACGGACTGCAAAGGAGCCATATAGGAGACATATGGCCTCATTACAAGAGATATATAAATCAAGGTATTAAAACCAACAGTCTGGCCAGTGGCCGCATGACTTATGATTCATCCTATTCCTGAACGGAGTTCTAGTGAAAATGAAAAACGTAAGCGTTAGGTATGGTGTCGCACAATTAATACTAACTGTGGGCCATCACTCCGATTAATATTTTTACACATACACACTCACACACACACACACACACAAATACATTTACACACATCAAGGTCCTAAGCAAACGATCAACATTAAGCAAAACATATGAAATGTAATTTATTTTGTGTATAGCTTTAAAACGACGGTATCAAATCAAATATCACACATCACATATCAATAAATTATTGCTGAGATTATTACGATTATTTCTAGGGTACTTACCAAGTTCAGTAGGTTTGTGCATGCCGTGACCACTCATGATGTATCAAGCGGTCGCTGCAGTGCAGCGTTCGTTTGAGGGGTTCTAAGAAAATATGCCTATATTGTTTAGTTACCGTATAACCTTGTCTTTTGGGCAAAGGACATTTCAGTCAGGACCACTTTTTCAAAGAAAGGAAATCATAATTTATGATTAGCTAGCTGATTGGTCGACTAGACCCTTAGAACCTGATCAAATGAGCATGTCACCTAGCACCTATCAAGGCGCTACCAGTGATGGTGGGAAGGGGGGGTGGGGCAAATAAGCTTAGCTCTCCCTAAGCACCCCCAGTCATTCGGTTGTCATTTTTTAATTGTTGGTTAAATATAAATATATGTAGCAGACGACACTGCCACCAGCCATTAGAATGGCTTCTTTGGGGCTCCTCCCGAAGACAAGGACACAGGGTGATTAGGAATCCGGTTTATTGCAAGAGTTTGAATCATTATGAACAGAGCAGATGGAATATGCTAGAGCTTTCCCCAGAGTGTGTGTGGTGGTGGCTGGTTTTACCTGTGGGCCTTGATTAACAACGACCCACAGGTGTGCAGCCTCACCAGCCAATCAGTCTAACTCAAGCTAGGTGAGGCTGCTTAAACCAGCCACTAATCACACACACAAAATCATTTGACATTATTAGTCCTTCATTGCTGCTTCATTGCGTCATTTGATGGGTGATTTATATCATTGAATGTGATGCAGGATAGCAGAGTGATAACATTCTGAAGGTTATTATTATATCTATGCATGGTTGAATGGAGAAATATGGAGTGCTTCACTTTTGTTCTTCCAGAAAAGCGTGGGAGGGTGGATACTCCTGGAGTACAGGCCCACTTGAACTCCTGAGGAGCCGTTTGCTAGCGTAAAATGCAGTGATTGCTCAAAACGATCACAACTATATCGCTCTTCTGGGACAGTGGGTACACCGGTGTTTGTTGTTCTGCTAGTTAAAATTACTTTTTAGCGTAGGTTGATTTAATAGGTAGTCACCATCACCGTAGAGACAAGCTGTAGCCTATGTATGTACGTTGGGTGTTGTGTCGAAGCAGTAAGACGCTGCGAGGTCTGCCGCATGGCCCCTCCCCTCCCTGAAATTGCAGCGAGGTGATCTCCATAGGGAAACAAGGGTGCCAATGGAGTCGCACGCGGTGTCCGACCCCGTCTCAAGTGAACACGACTTGACCATATTCAACTCCCAGCCAGCACTTCTCCAGTCGTTCCTGCTCACTGCTAAGGTAAAGGTTTTGTAATGTTATGCATTTCAATTATGTATAAGCCCAGGGAAATGAAGTCTTACTCTCTCGCCAAAATTCAACACCTTCTATAAATAATCCAGAACTCTAATATCTCCCACAGTCAGATTATTATTGTACCGCCGCTGTGAGCTACAAATCCAACAATAACAACAGTCAAATTATTTTTTTCAACTGATTAAGTTGAAAGAAAATCAATAATGTTATAGATTAAAGTAATGTATACCCAATGTTGGTATCTGTGGTGCCGGTGTAATAAAGGACTCTGGGGTGTCCCGTTATTGGAAAATGATGTACTTGTGGTGTTGTGGTGGTGGTAAGCAAGCTCACCTTCCACTCGGTCACCACCCCTGTCGTACGTTGCTTTATAATTAAGGGACACCCCCCGCCGTGGCTTATTCCTTACTTCTTATTACAGACTGGAGCAATGCAGTTGTGTTTGGCTTCATAGCTCTGTTCCTGGAAATCTCCCCCCATCCCCTCCTCAGCCATGCCTGAAGGGCAGGAGAAGCAGCGGGAACCCTTCCCAGGGTAACAGAACATGGACGACATCATTACTTCACCGAGCTGATTTCAGTTGATTTTCACTGGATGACCTGCCTGACCTTACACAGTGCTTACTCATAACTAGAACAACGCCAAGACCAGCAACACCAAGGCCCTCTGGGTGGCCGTGGCCTGGGGAAGTTTTCGAAGTTTCCTGCAGTTTGGTGATAAGTCACACCCTACCGCACCCCCTCTCAGACACTTGTTGAAAACGATTAAACAGTCCATTTGTGTGAAATGTGTCCTGTCCCCAAGCCCATGGCCAAGCTTCCCGCCAGAATTGTTAAGGTGTTATGTGAATCTGTTCAGAAATGACGTGCCACACCCACTGACACACCCCCTTTTGCCAATTGGAGTGAAACGTTAAATGTGCTGTCAGTGAGATTTGAGAGAGCTATTATTTGAATGTCATTTGTTACAAATTGTCCATCAGCTTTTCGTGAGTGAAATGCGCTGAGAATATCCATTTAAAGTTCACTGTGTCTGCCTCTGTATGGGACTATGGGCATGAAATGTAACACTTCTCAGAAGCGTATGGTGGTGGAGTGTTCCATGGTGGTTGAGTTTCCAAATCCTGCTCTTATCTGCTCTCTCGCTCTCTCTTCTCTCTCACTCTCTTCGATCTTAGCTACATCAGCTTTAATCAGTTTGTTCCTCAGCTCATGACTAGCCTCCCCACTAAATGTGTTGCAAATCCATGCTCTTCTTTTTCCCAGACATGAACACAAAACATCTGCAAATTAAATCTAACTGTAAACTGTGAATCCTCTTTATTGGTCAAAGACATGTAACACACACACAGTGACATTTGTTTCTCTGCATTTAACCCATCTTAGGAGCAGTTGGCAGCTATTTCATATACAGCTGCCCGGGGAACAGTGTAGGACGTCTGGTGCCTTGCTCAAGGGCACCTCGGTCCTGGTCTTTTGGGGATTTGAACCGGCAACCTTCCGGTTCCCAAGCCAAGTCCCAACAGACTTAGCTACTGCCAACCCCTTAGTTGGGGTTGGAACACAGACAAAGAACCTTCAGACAAATAATTTGAAAATTTGAAAATTAATAATTTGAAAATAACTCAAAATAAATCTGTTTGCAGAAAAGGCAGCATTTATCAAATTCAAGATGAATGGTTATGCGAGAGAGGCTTTTAGATGCTCGCTAACCTTTCACATGAATGCATTCTCAAAGCATCAAATATTTATTTAACAAGAGTTGGAAGTTTCACACCATTTACGGCGGTGATCCTTGCTGTGTGCTTTCACTTCTAACTCATGAATCTCCCAAGGTCTCTCTGCAGCTCTCTCACCAGTGTAGTCTTGTAATACCGTCAGCCAGTGTGAAAGCTGATTTCATATTAGCCCACCCTATCTCTGCTTCTACACTATGATTTTTGTTACTGTGTAAAACATGGCATCACATCAAACGGTATTTTAAAATGCATTAGGTATTATTTTCTAATCTTGGCCAAAACTGAGATTTTTATCGCAAGTCAAGCCTATAAGCCTATAAGACAAGCTAGAATCCTGCGAAAGGCAAATCGAATCCAGGACACTTGGACAAGGAACTGTAGAGTAACGATACGGCTGAATGGTACACCTGAACTGGCCAAAGTAATAGCCGTTAGAGACATAAAAGAACTTGATCAATATAAATGAAAATAAGAAATGCTTTGGCAAAGTGGTGGATCAGGGAAGGTCATATGTTTCTACTTCTGTATTTTGGGTGGGTTGTGAAATGTTTGTGAGTGAAAAATCTGACATGAGACAATGTGTGAATACACAGATTTAAAGTCTTTTGACTTTCAAGACCACAAACTTTATGAGTTAGACCATGACATTGATCCAGAGATCCACTTCTACCAGAACATTGATTTGAATTGTGAATATTATTCAGTTCAAAAGTAAAAATTGAGGGGTTTTCAGTGATTCATTTCAATAGTAGGAGTCTCTACAGAAATTTCTCAAAAATTTAAAAGTACCTTCAACAGTTTAAAAATAAGTTTAGTGTAATAGCAATTTCTGAGACTTGGTTGAGAAGTGACAAAGAACTTCAAGGGGGATTAGAGGGCTATGAAATGTTTTGGAAAAACAGGGTCAACAAAAAGGCAGGGGGTGTTGCCCTGTTTGTGATGTCTGAATTTAAGTGTAAAGTAATTGAAAATATGACAACGGTTATTGACAATTTGATGGAATGTGTAACCATTGAAATCAATGTTGAAAGATCCAAAAATATATTAATTAGTTGCATCTACAGAACACCAGGGTCGTGTTTTGATCAATTTAATAAGAATATTTCTGAATTATATGAAATGCATAAGGATAAGGTGATTTTTGTTTGTGGTGACTTCAATATTGATTTGATGAAATCTAATGAACATACAAAAACTAAGGAATTTGTTGATAATATGTTTAGTTTGAGTTTCAATCCCTTAATTGTAAAACCTAGCAGAATAACAAAGGACAGTGCAACACTGATTGACAATATTTTTACAAATGTAATGGATGAGAAGATAATAAGTGGACTATTAGTGACTGTTGTAAGTGATCATTTGCCTGTCTTTGCTGTGTTTGAAATGAAGAATAAATTAACAATAAGAACAAATAGACATTCACACAATTTGGTTAGGAAAAAATCACCAGAAGCAATACTGGCTCTGAAGGCAGACCTTTTGAGTCATGATTGGCAGGAGGTTTATGTAGAGGATACCAATGAAGCATACAATGCATTTTTGGGTACATTTTTGTGATATTACAACCGACATTGTCCATTGAAGGAGTGCAGACAAAATCCTAAAAAGAGGGTGACACCTTGGCTAACCAAGGGTCTGGAAAAAGCTTGCACTAAGAAAAATAGGCTCTACAGGGAATTTATCAAACATCGAACAAAGGATAAGGAGGACAAGTACAAAAACTATAAAAACAGATTGACATATATTATGAGATCACAAAAAAATGACTACTATAATCATTTGTTGCAAATGCATAAAAATAATATTAAGGCTACTTGGGGTGTGCTTAATGACATGATTAAAAAGTCCAGTAAAAAGGACTTTCCAATATACTTTGAAAAAAATGACAATTCATTTATTCAAAGTATAGAGGAAATTATTAATGAGTTTAATAATTTTTTTTTTTTTGTTAATGAGGAAATTGACCTCCCTACGGAGGGTGAAACTTATTCTGATTCACCATCAAACAGCAACTCAATGTTCCTTGGTGGTGTTTGTGAGAGTGATGTGCTAGAAGTGGTTAGAAAGTTTAAGAAAAAGAAATCCACTGATAGTAATACTATTGACATGTCAACTATAAAAGAAGTCTTTGACTGTGTCCTTAAACCATTCACTTATATATGTAACAAATCCTTTTTAACTGGTATTTTTCCTGATGAAATGAAAATGGCCAAGGTGGTTCCAATTTTTAAAAGTGGTGACATACATACTATATCAAATTATAGACCTATATCATTGCTACCCCAATTTTCAAAGATACTTGAACAATTATTTGTAAATAGACTTGATGGCTTTATTGAAAAATATGGATTATTGAGTGACCATCAATATGGTTTTAGGAGCAATAGATCAACATCCTTAGCAGTGATAGATTTTGTGGAAAATATATCAACAGCAATTAATGAAAAACAACCCTCAATAGGTGTATTTATTGACTTACGTAAAGCATTTGACACAATTGATCATTCCCTGCTTTTACAAAAAATGGAATGGTATGGAATAAGAGGTGTCACTCATCATTGGTTAAGAAGTTATTTAAATAATAGGTTTCAATATGTAAACATTAATAATACAGAATCACATCTTAGAAGAGTAACTTGTGGTGTTCCACAGGGTTCCGTATTGGGACCCAAGTTATTTATACTCTATTTAAATGATATTTTTACAGTATCGAATATTTTGAAAATTGTTACGTTTGCTGATGATACTAATTTACTTTGTTCAGGGGAGGACATAAAATAATTATTGAAAACAGTAGAAAGGGAATTGATAAAGTTCAAAAAATGGTTTGATAGGAATAAGTTGTCTCTTAATGAAAACAAAACAAAATTTATGGTATTTGGTGGTGTTCCTACCGACTGTGAAATTAAACTGAATTTAAATGGAACCGAAATTGAAAGAGTATATGAAACAAAATTCTTAGGTGTGATTATAGATCACAAACTCTGTTGGAAGCCACATATACAATATATCAAAGGTAAATTAGCCAAATCTGTTGGCATTCTGTACAAAACAAGGGAGCTGTTAAATCAGAAATGTTTGCATATATTGTATTTTTCACTTGTTGTTCCATACATGTCATATTGTGTGAGGTCTGGGGGAATGTTTATAAAACAAATATAGATCCTATTATTAAACTACAGAAAAGAGCTATTAGAATAATAAACAAAGCTAGTTACCTTGAATCGACAAATCCATTATTCATAAAGTCCTGCACATTAAAATTTGTAGATATGGTGTACATAAAAACCTTGGAAATCATTTTACGTGCTAAGAGTAAAAGCCTACCAGTTTGTATTCAATGTCTCTTTCAACCAAGAGAAGGAAAGTATAATTTAAGAGGGTTGTGTATTCTTAAAACATGTAAAAAGGTAAGAACTAATGTAAAAGCTAGATGTGTTTCAATTTTGGGAGTTAAATGATGGAATAGCCTTAGTGACGGGTTGAAGTTGTGTACTTCTCAGGGGAGATTTAAAAAAGCATTAAAGGATAAAATAATTCAGGAGTACAGTTTTGAGTAAAACATCAAACATTAGTTTTTTTCTTTCAAAAAAAAAAAATAATAATAATAATTATATCTTGCAGCATATTTTAAGTTTTTCTTTCTTATATTAAAATATATTTCGTTTTTAAGAATTTGTAAAGGATAGGCAAAAATAAGCATGTGCTTCAGCCTTTTTTTCGGTAGTTGATTTTGGATTTTGTATGTGAGCTTGCCTTGAATATGTAAATTTGTGATTTTCTATTTTATTTTATTTTTTATTGATTTTTTGCAAATCCACACGGGTGTGTTTGATTTGTCTGACCGCAAAATAAACTTCATTCATTCATTCATTCATTCATTCATATTTTATTTTCTCTAAACAAACCTGATTCAGGCATAAAAATACATATTTTTCTACACCCAATGTAGCCAATCCACTATACTACCAGGTTCAAAAAAAGGACATGTAATAAACAGGATGGGTGGAATGGGATGGGGTCGTTTTCAGAAAGGTAACCGGTAGAGATTCTTCAGCATTAGGAGATAAAAGGAAATGTAGTTAGAGCATGTACGAATGACCAATCTAATCCCTTGGTGAAACATTGCTTTAGGGGGATTGTTTAGCCTCAGAGATAGGGAAAAGGGGACTTGTTGGTGTGGCGGAGCACTCTACTGAGGGCCCTCTAGTTATTTTTGTGTTATTTGTTTTATATAAGCAACTTGGGTCGTGAATGAGTGCCCCAGAAGGTAGTACCATCGGACTGCTGAAGCACGGCACCAGACTGCCCATGCCCTCCACCTCCTGGGATGAAAACTCAAATGATTGCAATGATTGGCTGGAGATAATTTGGCCCTAGGCCTGATATGGCCCCCGGGCTTCTTGCTTGACACGTAGCCAACCCAGGTGTGCACAGAACAACTCACAGGACAAAGGACGCAAGCCCCTACCTGCACAGGATAAAAAAGACGTTGAAGATGATGATCGACTGAGCACGGCACACATCCCTCATGTCTCTACCTGTCATACGCACTCCTTTCCTCTTAAACTAACCTACACTGATTGGCCAGGCCAATCAGTGCCTGATAACAGTGGCTGCGAGAGGCAGGAGCTAATCGCAAGCCTCCATTCAGTTTTTTCCTTCAAAGTTCATTTTCAAGGTCACGGCCAGATATTTCTACACATCTTCATGAATGGATTCAATATCCGTCCACGATGCTTCCAATTTGGTGGATCAGGTCTTGACAACTCCAAATTGAACAATCCTTTCACTTTATCGCTATGCAGTACCTACTCTCACCCGCCATCAGTGAAACTCCCGTTTGAGGTGCCAGCCAGAGACAGCTGATACTCCCTAAGGATGATGGTGGTTTTCAGATCCCCAAGACAGTGTGACTGAACACACTCTGCCATCAACAAGGACAGACCCTCGATGAAGCGGTTCAGTACCACCGCTGGTCCCCTCCTCTGGCCTGAGTCAACGCACCGCGGGGGGCGGCCTGGTCCGGGTTGAGTCAGCCTTTATTAATCACATATTTCCAGTGCTCACATAGGGTCTGGGCTGTATTTTTTACTATTAACTCCGCCATCAAAGATGGTCTGAGGTTATGTTTTTGTCTATGTTTGTCTGTCTGTTTGTTTGTCTGTTGTCTGCAAAATAACTCAAAAAGTTATGTACGGAATTGTACAAAACTTGGTGGTTAGATTACTTATGGGCTAAGGAACAGCTTATTAAATCTCTTTGGTGCAGATCCAGTCCAAAACCGGGTCTAGAGGTTTTTAAGGATTGTGAAATATTGGGAGACAGGGCAAACAAATCACATACTGTAATATTTCACAAAGTTAATAATATATTTGCGTAAAACTTTTAGGTGGAATGCCAATCACGATTTGAGAACATTTAGGGAAATATTGAAGATCCAGATAAGTTCAAGTTAAGTTTATTGTCACTTCACAGTTTAGTCAAAGTATAAGCTATGAGGGAAAATCTTATGTGCAATACCCGACGACAGACAGCAGTTATAAAAAACAGAATACAATACAAATAAGTAAAAAGATAGGG
This sequence comes from Muraenolepis orangiensis, assembly GCA_027704905.1. Lineage (NCBI taxonomy): Eukaryota > Metazoa > Chordata > Actinopteri > Gadiformes > Muraenolepididae > Muraenolepis > Muraenolepis orangiensis. The sequence continues at coordinate 6,763,489 of CM051000.1, read as the reverse complement.
GCGTGCTCTCCTCTCTGCTTCCTGTAGTCCACGATCAGCTCCTTGGTCTTCTTGACGTTGAGGGCGAGGCTGTTCTCCTGGCCCCACTGCTCCAGTGATCCAACCTCCTCCCTGTAGGCTGTCTCGTCGGCGATCAGGCCCATCACTGTTGTGTCATCAGCAAACTTGACGATGATGTTAGAGCTGTGCATAGCCATGCAGTCGTGGGTGTAGAGGGAGTAGAGGAGAGGGCACGCATCCCTGGGGGGCTCCCGTGTTCAGGGTCAGTGGCTCTGAGGTGGTGCTGCCCATCCTCACCAGCTGGTCCGACAGGAGGTCTAGTATCCAGCTGCACGTGGATGGGGGCACGCCTAGACCTCTAAGCTTGGTGTCGAGCTTGGCAGGAACTATCGTGTTGAACACTGAGCTGTAGTCCACAAACAGCATTCGCACATAACAGTTCTTTCCCTCTCCTGGGAGGGAGGTAGAGGAGTTCTCTACACAACTGGTTCTCCCTCTGAAGTTTGTTATCATCTGTAACCCCTGTCACATACCCCTCGTGTCCTGGCTCTTGAATTTCTCCTCCACTCTGACCTTCTACTCCCGCTTGGCAGTGATAGGTCTTATGGAGGTCGTAGCGGGCTCTCGTATATACCTCCATATTCCCGGAGCCAAAGGCGGCGTTACGCGCGTGGAGGGCAGCGCGAACACCGCTGTTAATCCACGGTTTCTGGTTGGGATATATCCGAACCGACTTGGTCGGAACAACGTCATCTATGCACTTCTTGATGAACCCGGGGACCGAGGACGCGTTCTCGTTGATGTTATTGTCCGAGGCAACCCGGAACATGTCCCAGTCAGCGCGATCAAAACAATCCTGTAGCATAGAGTCCGATTGGTCCGACCAGCATTGAACCTCCCTCACAGCGATTGGTTGGATAGAATGGTGGTCTTATTTGCCAAACGGTGGGCGGAGGAGGGCCTTGTAGCCATCACGGTAGGGTGTGTAGCAGTGGTCGAGGATCCGCTCACCCCGCGTGTTGCTCGTTATGTGTTGGTAGAACTTCGGGAGAACCTTCTTCAGGTTCGCCTTGTTGAAGTCCCCCGCCACGATGAAAGCGGCATCAGGGTGTGCCGGATCCTGTTCGCTGATAGCCCCATACAGTTCCTTCAACGCTGTGTCCGTGTTGGCTTGTGGGGGAATGTAAACAGTGGTCATGGTTACCGCTGTAAACTCCCGAGTTAGCCAGAATGGACGGCACATAAGCATCAGGTACTCCAGGTCCGGGGAACAGAAAGACTTGAGGGGATGTACATGACTTTGGTTTCGCCAAGATCTGTTTATCATGAGACATACCCCCCCTCCGCGATCTTTACCGGAGAGAGCCTTTGTTCTGTCCGCCTGGTGAACGGAAAATGCCATCGACTCGATAGCTGCGTCGGTAACCTCCTCCGACATCCATGTCTCCGTATTGAATACGAGCCTGTAGCTCGCTTAACTTATTGTCCAGAGACTGTACATTAGCCAGTAGAATGGTGGGTAGCGGGGGGCGATCGGATCGACATCTCAGCCTGACTAGCACGCCGGCTCGCTTCCCTCGCTTCTTCCGGCTAATCCAGCTGCTTGAGGGGAATAGATAGGGCAAAGGGGACTTGTTGGTGTGGCGGAGGTACACGCTCTACTGAGGGCCCTCTAGTTATTTGTGTGTGTTTAATATAAGCAACTAGAATAAGTGCCCCAGGAGGTAGAACCATAGGCCCACCTGATGGCCAGACACTCCTTCTCCACAGTGCTGTACTCCCCCTCTCGTTCAGAGAGCTTGCTGATGAGGCACGGCACTGGGCTGTCCACGCCCTCCACCTCCTGGGATGAAAACTCAAATGATTTCAATGCTTAGCTGGAGAGAATTTGGCCCAGGGCCTGATATGGCCCCCGGGCTTGTTGTTTGACACAGATCACCCCAGGCGGGCACAAAACAATTTGCAGGACAAAGGGCTCCCATTGGCACAAGATAAAAAAGATGTGAGATGATGATCGACTTTGCATCACCACTGAGTGTGGCGCATAATCTTCCACCTGTTGTACCCATTGCTTTCCTCTTAAACTAACCTACCAAAGCCTGGCCCATCAGTGCCTTATAACAGTGGCTGCGAGAGGCAGGAGCTAATTGCAAGCCTTCACTCTATGGTTTTTTTCCCTTGAAAGTAAATTTCTATGGTCACGGCCAGATATTTGTGCACATTTTCATGAATGCATTTAATATCCGTCCACGATGCTTCCAATAAAGCCCGGGTCTACCCTCCTACCCACCTACCCTCCTGATTGGGAGGGTAGGGAGGAGGCAGGCGGTGGGGCGGCCCGGACCCCCTGTCTCACCTGCTATCAAGAACACGTTTTGACAGCTGATCCTCCGAAAGGATGATGGTGGTTTCCAGATCCCCAAGACGGTGTGACTGAACACACTCTGCCATCAACAAAGACAGACCCTCGATGAAGCGGTCCAGTACCACCTGCCCGCTGGTCCCCTCCTCTGGCCTGAGTCAACGCACCGCGGGGGGCCTGCCTGGTTCGGGTTGAGTCGGCCTTTCTTGATCACATTTTCCGGTGCTCACATTAGGTCTTGGCTGTATTTTTTATTATTACCTCCGCCATTCAAGATGGTTGGAGGTTATGTTTTTGTCTCTGTTTGTCTGTCTGTTTGTTTATTTGTCTGTTAGCAAGATAACTCAAAAAGGTATGTACAGAATTGTACAAAACGTGGTGGTTAGATTACTTATGGGCCAAGGAACAGCTGATTAGATCTCTTTGGCGCAGATCCAGTCTGAAACCGGGTCCAGATGTTTTCAAGGATTGTTCAGCATTGGGAGACAGGGCAAAATCACATACTGTGAAATATTTCACAAAGTTAGTAACAGATTTGCATACAACTTTTAGGTGGAATGCCAATCACGATGTGAGAACATTTAGAGAAATATTGGGAAATGAATCTGGACCCCCGCCAATGATTCTTCATCATTGGAACATAAGGAGAAAATTCTTATTTTTTTGATCATTTATTTTAGTGAAGATCCAGATAATATCCAGATAAATAATATATTTCCAAGGATTCTTTAGCATTGAAAAAAATCTTTTGCGTAATATCTCACACCATTTTGAATGTATTGACACTTGATAGGTGGTAGATGTTTGGCCATGGCCCATACGAGTACATTTTAGAAGGAGCTTCTTCAGCAGGTAGAGATTCTTCCGCAATGGGAGATCAAAGGAAATGTAGTTAAAGCATGTAAGGATGACCAATCTAATCCCGAGGGGAAACATTGCTTTAGGGGGATTGTTTTAGTCTCAGAGATAGGGCACAGGGGACTTGTTGGTGTGGCGGAGGTATGTGCTCTACTTAGGGCCCTCTTTTTTAAAGTGTGTTTAATGTAAGCAGCTTGTGTGGTAGCATTGTTTTGGAGGAGAGAAATGGATGAGGTGAAAGGGTGGCTGGCCTCAGGCGATTACAGTTTGGTTGCGCAAGAGAACAAGAGAAGAAAGTTTGAGTTGTGGAAACACTTTGAAAATGTGCAACAAGAATAATGAACCGGTGGGTTATGTTCAATGCAGAAGTTGCGACAGTCTGTTGAAATACGATGGCAAAAAGACCTGAAAAGGAACACTGAAAAGGCGTGCTGGGTAGACACATTTATTTTTGAGTGCATAATAAGACCGCTCCAAGATTCAAGATTTAAAATTGCCATTTGCAACAAGTGCAATGGAATGCTTACTCCCCATTCATCCCGATGCTTACTGCGTCATATCGTATATATGCCGGGTTCAATTGTTCATGTTATTTTTTGGGTTATTCTATTTATTTCCAATGTAAACATTTATATATATACATATATATGTATACATATACATATATTATATATATATAAACCATTTTCATTAAATAAAGAAAATGTTGAAAAGGTAGAATGACTCCTGTTCGAGCCTAATAACCCACCATACACAATAAGATTAATGAGGAGAAAATAGGCTGTCTGTTGTTCTTCTGTATTTTTGTTGTTGCCTTTGATGCTCAGAGGGAAACTTCGGGTCTTTGGCCACGCCCCCTTCACGCCACGCCCCCTTCACACCACGCCCCCTTCACGCCACGCCCCCTTCACACCACACACCCTTCACACCACGCCCCCTTCACACCACGCCCCCTTCACGCCACGCCCCCTTCACGCCACACACCCTTCACACCACGCCCAACAACAATAATAATATTGACCTCTCCATCACTACTGCCAAGTTTGACAAGCAGTACTTTTTTTTTATCAACCATTGCGTTTTGCATTTACAGAACTTATGTAACTTATGTTCAATCATCGATCGATATTGTTATTGTGTTCTTAAATTCTAGAAAATGAAAGAGGAAATAAATCAATGATTAAGTACGGGTAAATGATAACATTAGTTGGAGACTGACTGCTCTGTCCTCAAGTAGTTTTAGCTTTTTTTTTTAAATAACAGCTAATGGATTATTAATATGCATCATAGCATCTCATGCCCAGATGTACGGGAGGAAAATGGAACAGGAAGAAAAATTAGCTCACTCACCGTGTAATTTGTTGTTAAATCTGATATGGCAGATTGGAAAGTGCATCCACAAATTATCCATTTTTTTCTCCTTCCCTTCCTTCTCTGTCTGTCTGTCTGCCTGTCTGTATGTCTGTCTGCCTGTCTGCCTGTCTGTCTGTCTGTCTGTCTGTCTGTCTGTCTGTCTGTCTGTCTGTCTGTCTGTCTGTCTGTCTGTCTGTCTGTCTGCCTGTCTGCCTGCCTGTCTGTCTCTCTTTCTGATTCTCCCTGAGTGCACGTTGGTGTGCGTGCTGTGTGTGTGTGTGTGTGTGTGTGTGTGTGTGTGTGTGTGTGTGTGTGTGTGTGTGTGTGTGTGTGTGTGTGTGTGTGTGTGTGTGTGTGTGTGTGTGTGTGTGTGTGTGTGTGTGTGAGGCAGGCAAAAAACATTTCATTTTTTGGTAGTAGTAGAAAAAAAGATGGTTAAGTGGGGCAGAGCAAGATTTTCCACTAAGCTTTAAGTAGCCTAGCTTCATAATGAGCTCTGTAATACTCTCATCACTGCCCATCAGTAGCTGAGGAAAAGGGCAATCGACCTTAGCTTTTTTCGAATATTTTTTCTTCCGAGTATAATTAAAAACAACCTCCTGCCTCTCACCCAAAGAGTGACTGATGTTAAATATACATTTTGCACACATACTAATGACTAGACCCACATGCATGCACGCACGCACCCATGCACGCATACATACAAATGCAGTTCAGGCTTGTTGCTTGGCATTTTCATTCATGCAATATGACGCAGTCTATAGTGCAGTTATTGCTGCAGTAACCCAGTTTTTTTGTAATCCTCAGTCAAATCCCCTGTCATCCTTGGCTTGCCGTCAGGCCCGTGGCCTGGTTGCTGCTTTATCATCTCGTCTCTCTCCGTTTTCCTTTTCTGATTCTCATTTCTCATTCTGCTTTAAAATCGGAAGTACATTCAAGCAGACTGCCATTCTAGCCTGATGGAATGGAGTCATAAACACAGCTCCAGTACCTCCACGGGTCCTCCCTGCGGTGGAGCCACTCTCTGAACCTGATCTAACATCACTTGTTAATCACACAACTGCTCACTCAAATGGCTACGGCTGTTGGCATTTGGCAGCGATGGCAAGTGAATATTATGTACCCGCATTCTCTGTAGAAATCTGACGCCTTTATCTTGTGACTCTCCATCCGACCGTCAGTATGCTTGTACTTTGTCGTACACAGGGATCCATTTTTTTCTCCCCTTGCAAGAATCGGGAGATGAAAGTGTACTCCTGGATGAGCCTGACTTCTGAACAATGATACGATTCCTACTTCTATTTGAATACATTGAGTAAATCCACAACTGACGGCAAACACAACTGAAGAACGCTGTCTGCTTCTGGTCTCCTCGTGTTGCTCGAGAGAACATGAGCAGTGAACTCAGTCAGAGTTGTTTTTTTATTTGACATTTTCTAAAGGCTCTCTATAATGGACTCTATAGCCACCTTGTTCTTAGATGCCTCTCGTGTTCCGGTACAGTCCTCTCTGCCTTCTCTCTTGACCCTGGTGCTCAGCTATGATCCGTCAGTGCCAGAAAGTAATTACTTGTTTTTCCCAGAGAATGAATCATGTGGATGCAGCTTGAATTACTGGGGCTGACCAGCAAACAGCATCCATATCGCCATGAGTTACTTGCCCATGTGGACGCAGGAATTGTGGTCCTGTCTGAAAGGGACTTCAAGAAAGGGCTGATTGTGTACACTTTACACGTGGGGCAGCGGGGTCCGTGTTCTGGTACTGATTCAGGGGCTGCTAGTTCCCTTGGCTACAGTGCCCCTGCACTTGGAAGCGGAGTGTGCAAAAACACCGGATCGGTACCAAAACAATTCCAAACCTTTTGATACGACCACAGACGATCGTTAGTCTATTGAACGCAGGGCCCAGCAGGTTTTTTTTGCAGCCATACATTGTTCAGTCATGGACAATGGCTATAATGCACAATCAAAGAAAAAAGACAATTGCAAAAAAAAAACAGACACTTTATGCCTTTTAAAAGATAACCATGGTATCACGTGTTGTATCAGAGCCATTTGTCTTTTGAAAGTGTGCAGACCACAGTGGAGGCGGTTCTATAAATGTACTCACCCGATAAGGAGCCTGAGAGCAGCCTGAACACACTCGTTTCTGGTCAATTTGAGACTTCAATTTCAGCCACATTGACAACACTGAAGGATAAGGACATTTCTATAGCCGTGACAGTGATGTACATTTGTATGCCTCACATGTAACCATGCACACATTGATTCACAGCTCTCTCTCTCTCTCTCTCTCTCTCTCTCTCTCTCTCTCTCTCTCTCTCTCTCTCTCTCTCTCTCTCTCTCTCTCTCTCTCTCTCTCTTCTCTCTCTCTCTCTCTCTCTCTCTCTCTCTCTCTCTCTCTCTCTCTCTCTCTCTCTTTCTCTCTCTCTCTCTCTCTCTCTCTACCTCTTCCAACAACAATCAATATTAGTCCTCTCATACTAACTTTTGAGTTAATTGATTTTCAGTATCATTTCATCAATAATCTTGTGCCAAACTATACAAACATCTTAGCATTATAGCCTTATAATCAATCAATACCGACCTTTTACTGATGTATTTATATAATAAAGAGGCTGGATCTACCACTGCTGCTACTGCCTTGACCACTACTTCAAAGACTCATTCTGAGAAGAGACCAAAGCTGTGTTCATAATTGCATCGGTACATATTGTTTTTATTACTTTTTATATTTTCAATAGATGGATCCAATTCCAATTAAGTAATGGTGCAACTATGTTATGAACATAAACAAGCCACCTACAATGAATCTTTTCCTCAAAACATGCTTAGTTTGTTTAAATATGTCTTTAGAAACCTTCCATTTCTAAAATAGAAAAGGAAGGTGTGGAGCGTGTTTAGTTGGTGAGGCTGGTCGAAGCAGCCTCACCTGGCCCCAGTCAGACTGATTAGAGTCTGGTCGAAGCAGCCTCACCTGGCCCCAGTCAGTCTGATTAGAGTCTGGTCGAAGCAGCCTCACCTGGCCCCAGTCAGACTGATTAGAGTCTGGTCGAATCAGCCTCACCTGGCCCCAGTCAGTCTGATTAGAGGCTGGTCGAAGCAGCCTCACCTGGCCCCAGTCAGTCTGATTAGAGTCTGGTCGAAGCAGCCTCACCTGGCCCCAGTCAGTCTGATTAGAGTCTGGTCGAAGCAGCCTCACCTGGCCCCAGTCAGTCTGATTAGAGGCTGGTCGAAGCAGCCTCACCTGGCCCCAGTCAGTCTGATTAGAGGCTGGTCGAAGCAGCCTCACCTGGCCCCAGTCAGTCTGATTAGAGTCTGGTCGGAGCAGCCTCACCTGGCCCCAGTCAGACTGATTAGAGTCTGGTTGAAGCAGCCTCACCAGGCCCCAGTCAGACTGATTAGAGTCTGGTTGAAGCAGCCTCACCTGGCCCCAGTCAGTCTGATTAGAGTCTGGTCGAAGCAGCCTCACCTGGCCCCAGTCAGCCTGATTAGAGTCTGGTTGAAGCAGCCTCACCTGGCCCCAGTCAGTCTGATTAGAGTCTGGTTGAAGCAGCCTCACCAGGCCCCAGTCAGACTGATTAGAGTCTGGTTGAAGCAGCCTCACCTGGCCCCAGTCAGACTGATTAGAGTCTGGGGCTGGGTGAGGCTGCACACCTGTGGGTCCTTGGTAATCAAGGCCCACATGGTTAAACCAGCCATCACCACACACACACGCACAAGATACAAGATACAATATGTTTTATTGGCCATTTGCAGTATGCATTCCATTGTAAGTACAATGGAAGTACTTACTCCCCATTTCCTCCCACAGTGCATTTTTAAAACAATACTATAAAAATACTATATACAATAAAAATGAACATAAAAATAAAAGAACAATAAAGTCATATATTTACATGTTTTCAATTGTGCAAAAATATTTTGAAGCATTTAAAGTGCAGCAGAGTCATGCATACAGTGCAGTGCAGTGCAGTAACTGTGATAAGTCCAGAAAGTCCAGCAAAGTATGACAGTGTAATGATAATGACCATGTTATGACAGTGGCAGCACTCCTAGCAGTTCAGTATAGGCGCACTGCCTGTGGATAAAAGCTATCCTTGAACCTGGTAGTCCTTGTACGGATGCTGCGGAACACACACACACACACACACTCAGGAGGATGAGTGTGTGTGTGTGTGTGTGTGTGTGTGTGTGTGTGTGTGTGTGTGTGTGTGTGTGTGTGTGTGTGTGTGTTCCGCAGCATCCGTACACCGCTTACATGTAAGCATGTACCACCGGCAATGCTTGAAACAAGTCTCAAACTGGACTGGATTCACCAATGATTCGACTCGACGAGGTCTGTCTCGACTATAGCCCTGAGCTGCATTGGCTTCAGCTTACAGCATGCCGCGGTTCAAGGTCCCTCCCTGGGATCCTATTGACCTAAGAGGGGGAAATATATCTTTTAGTAGTCTCCCTGCAAGGATATTTTAGAGCCAGAGCACAGGGTCAGTGTCACGAAGTATCCCTGAAGCTAGTAATGATTTACTGCTACCGGTTTCCTCACTTTACCCACCGACAGTAAATTCCATTTACTAGAAGTCGGGTAGGATAGTGTATATTTAAACATTATTCACATAAGGAAAATACCCTTTTTTTATGTTATGTTTATAGCAGAAAATACCAGCGAAGCCTTTTCTGTTTTAATGATATGAAAATATATAACGGCCTGCCTCTGAAACAGCTCCCTTATGGCTTGTGCACCTCACAATATTGGATTATTTAAATGAAGGTTTGTTGTCCCTGGCTGGGAACTTAGAGGTGTCTTTGTCCCAGTGATGATTACAGTGTAACCCTCCCCACACGGCAATTCATCAGCCCAATAGTCGACACCATACCACTTGACAGCTCCTCAAAAGAGCATGTGGGATGGATTGAGAATAATAAACTATATGAAACAATCTCACATGTCGCTAGGTACATGTTCACAGCTAATATCACCAGGTGTCCCAAATGAATATTCATAATATTTATTCCCAAATTAATCAATTGAACCTCAACCAAGGTTGTGAGGCACCACATTCCTTTGATATTCTTCTGCTAACAAAACAGACTCTACATGGGAGTCTTGAGAGAAGATATTCTCAGTGGGAGTATAGTGACACAACCCTTTTGTGTAATTGTAGAATAATCCCCTCAAAAACTGTAAAATGTTTTGACATAGATTGTTTGGCATCAACAATCTCTTGTGTTGTGTCAGACGTGACTGAGCAGACAACAAGAGGCATCCGTGGTATAGTGTCTGAATACCAGATGACAAGCTGTCTGGCAACTGGAGATGCATGCTCGCCTGATCCTCCCTGATCGAGTGGTAAAGTGTCCTTGAACTTTTTTTTTTGGGTTTAGCGTGGGGACAGCGATGTGAATCAATGATGTGTGATGCGTGATATGGTTCAACGTGAGGCATGCAAATGACCAGCATATCACTCTTTCTGTGTAGCACAAGTACGATATTAATGCAATATTGATTGCCATTCTGTCCTGGCATATGTGTACGGTCCCTCACCCTTTCTGACATTCAAAAGGCTATTAAGTATTCATTAATTGGACTCAGACTCGACTGTACAGTGTAGGCTCCTCCTGGTGGGTCCAGTAGGTGAAACAACGGCAGCACACCGGTTATAGTCACCACTCAGATGCTCTTTGGTTTTTGTTCGTCCTCATATATAAAAAAAACGGTGTAATGGATATGAATGGACGTTTTAATGGAAGAATACAGACAGATTTAAAATGAGAAATCACTAAGAGTCGCATAATAATATTAAAATATGCAAAAAGACACTCTATATGGCATTATGCCACAGACTAAGTAGAACCATAATACATTACAAAGGCATTAACATATCCACGTTTATCACAGGATAAAATGTATATTGGACAATCGTTTTGAGGATTCTGCAAGCTGAGTTCCCGCTGTGTTGTCTTACGAAAGCGTTTTCGCATGGCATCACCACATTCAAACACCATACAGAAACACCCTGTTTCTCCTAAAGGGAATCTCTCTGATGCCGTCCGACACACACACACATTAGTAGATGAGTTGGCTTATTTTTCAGTCACACATCCGAACGAATCACGCAGAGATTTATTGTTTTCGGAGTTGATTAAACTGGTTTGTCATACCTCAGTGACAGGATCCCGTGGCATTTAAATTGATGCGCGGTGCCATTTGGGAACAACCTTAATCTGCACCACGTTTCCAATTTAATCAATCAAATGCTGTCCCACTTAATTAACCGTAATATACAGAGGTCTGACTCTGACACCATATACCAATATAGCCTTCAGTGCCCCACAGGACATCTGCCTAACAATATGGAGAATTGGAAGATTTGAAGAGAAGCAGAGAATCATTCACTACACCCACTACCCACCGGATAGGTAGGATGCTCCTTCCTGAATGACATGATGTCGGTTTGAATAAAATAGTTTGCAATTTAAAGTTAGCAAAAAAAAAAAAAAAAAGATATATATATATATATGTTTCGACTATACTACTAATATATTCATAATATAGTAGTAGTCTCTGAGGAACAGTCCGCTCCCACCAGAGTGAATGAAGGCAATGCAAAACCGAAGACACCTTGTTTGTTTCCACTCAATCTGTTAAAATCTAAACATAATCTGCCCTACTGTGAGTGTGAATGTGCATGCATGAAATATAATACCAACGGCTTTTTTTTATTTTTTTACCATGAATTTCAATTGAACATAGCAGGGTCCCCTGATTGTGAGCGAAACTCAACACTAGTGTGCCCGGAGTGCGTTGCCGTGCACAGGGAGAGGGACACACACACACACACACACACACACACACACACACACACACAGGAGTGATTGTATGCGGCTGGTCCAAAGTGACGTGTGCACAGCCTACATTCCAGGTTGGGGAAGGTAGCAGCGCTGCCTGGTCTTGTGTGCTGGCTGACTGGGAGACACACACACACACACACACACACATACATACACTCACACACACACACGCTCGCTCGCTCGCACGTCGGGATGTCGGCATGGCTTGCACCAGGAGAACCAAAACTTTGGTGTCCACATGCGTGATCCTCAGTGGCATGACCAACATTGTTTGTCTGCTGTACGTCGGATGGGTGACTAATTACATCGCCAACATTTACATCAAAGTGCCGATGCCGGCACCGGAGAAAAAGTTGGACGGCGACAAACGGGGCGACACGCTCCGGATCATGGAGAGACTGGAGCGCCTGGAGACGGTGGTCAACCAGCACATACAAGGTATCTACGGTGATATTTGTTATTATTATTATTATTAATATTAATATTAATAGGCCTGTTATTATTGTTGTTATTATTATTATTATTGTATGTGTGTTTATTGGTCACATTCCAGACCCTTTCATAAGGCTGGTGGTGCATTCATTAAGCCTACAATTACAACTTTTCGCTTTTTACTTGGGCTATATTTCACATTACACATCTTCAACTTTTTCAAGAGCCAGCTGGTCACTTTGCGCAGGGGGATCATATGTATAATATCTTAAGGATGGGTTAGTGAGCGATCTTAGGCATTCAGTTTTCTTAATAAATATTAGATTACGCATAAGGCACGGATCCGCCTTCATGAATCCAAATCTTGCATGAAAACACAACGGACATCCTAACAAACGTTAACCTACTCGTCTTACATTCACACCGTCATACTAAAATAACAAAATGAACAACATCCTAATAAAATCACATGCATATGATGAAGTAAAAACTTCTGTTATTGTTATTATTAAAATTGCTGTGGATATTGCATTGCTGTTTAATATTAGTCTTCAGGATATTGCTAATTAAATTATTGGTCCTTCTGTAACATGCCATGTCAAATTTCACATCTGGTTGACTATCTAAAGAAAGACTGATGATCCACCCAACCTCAATGTGGTCTTAATATTTGGACCTCTATTCACATTGAGGGTGAATAGGTCCCATCTTGTTTGTATTGTGTAAAGATAGATGGAAATAAGCCTCATATGTAGATGTGGTTCTCTAATGAAGCCCTTATCTGGCCATGAATAAATAAACATTCAAAAGCGGTCCGTTTTTTTTGCAATGGGCCACGACTGGCACTCATTAGAAATCTCTGAAAATAACCTTTTCTCCTCCTATACTTCTCCCCAAGTAATGAGGTCAGCCTTGTCCTTAAGGTCTTGCCTTTTTGAGACCAGAAAGAAATACCCTCATTTTTTTGTATCCTTCCATGTTATTTGTATTAGTTTAGGATGATGATGATGATGATGATGATGGTGGCTGATGACACTGAAACGTGTGCCATTGGCTCAGCCACAAAATACCCACGGGCAGACACACAGGTGTCCCTTCCCTGGGTGCGAGAGAGAGAGAGAGAGAGAGAGAGAGAGAGAGAGAGAGAGAGAGAGAGCGCGAGCGCACGCTCCATAGTAAAGGCTACTGCAGGGCATGAGTACTGCGCCGCTGGCTGACTGTATCTCAGGTGTACGGAGAAGGAGGAGGAGGAGGAGGAGGAGAGAGAAGGAGGAGGAGGAGGAGATATCTGTGGAGTTAACGAGACCCTGCGTGGTGGGCGTGTGTGGACTCGCCGTCCTCTGCTCCCCAGCAGAGGAAGACGAGTCCGCACACGCCCACCACGCAGGGTGCCTGCTGCTGCACTGTGTGTGTGTGTGTGTGTGTGTGTGTGTGTGTGTGTGTGAGAACATCTCCCTTACAGTATAACTGCGTGGAGGCGGGGCTTGCTCACTGGGTATGAAGGGTATAAAGTTACTGCTGTAGATGACGTGACTTCGATCCGTGTCATCATCGAGTGTTGGTTATATGTTCACTTGTTCGCCCACATGGAACTGGATGGAAGTTGACTGAAATGTTGAGGGTGTTTCCGACATACTGTGTATATTGTTTTGCCTTTCAGTGGCACGTTAATGCTGTGTACTTTTTCTCCGTTTATGAGCTGTAAGCTTGTACGATTTCAACCTTGTAATATGAGCATGAGTCACGGATGATAAAACAAGTCAGCTTCACAGGAAAATGTGTTGAAGAGAAAGTCTGGGGCTGTGGCATGCATTCTGTTTGCAGTATCACACACACACACACACACACACACACACACACACACACACACACACACACACACACACACACACACACACACACACACACACACACACACACACACACACACACACACACACACACACACACACACACACACACACACACACACACACACACTTTTCTCAACAAGTCTCTCAAACTGGAGCTATAATACAGAGGAGCTGTGTGATCCGATTGTAATTAAATGTTATTTTACAGTTTAACATATAGTCTATGTATTGCCCTGACTGATGTGGAGAACACCATGTGCATTACAATGTCAATCCCTGAAACCGCAGTCGTGAAAGCATTCATCTGAATCATGTCATTTCTGGTAGTGTCTGCCTGAGTTACATGACAATTATACAAGATTATTCAAATTAAACAAATGAAAAATTGACTTGTTTACTTTTTAGAGATCAATCTAGTCATTTATTTTGTTAGTCATTATTCTAATTGTTATTTCACAACCCTTTTCATGTTTTTCTTTAAATTAGTTTTGAGTGATTTTGATCGTCATTCGAAATCCATTTGACGTAGACTGACTAGTAGATGACTAGGCTTATAGCTGTCTGGAGACATTCAGAAAGAGGAGTTCACTCTCATACTTGGCAACTACGGCAATTCACAGATAAATACCTGTGAATTGCTGTGATTGGTATACATGTGCATAGTGGCGAAGTATGGAAGTAGGTGGTAAGTTTAGCTTGTATTTTATTATATACTTTTAAATGTAAGTAGTAGTAGTAGTAGTATATAGAGTAATCGATATACTGCACTATCCAATAGTACTCAAGTAGTATGATCTTATGAGAAAGACAGCATGCCAAATTCTAATTTGTCCGTTGGCCTTCTTCTCATTATGAAAGTACTTTTCTCATCAAGAGCGAGACCATTCCATTATCAACTCATTAGCTTAGACAAAGTACTGTTGATGTGTGCATTGACCCTAATGGCTTCCCTGCATCGTCAGCAGTATTAAAAAAGAAAAATGAACCTACAAATTAATCTTGTCCTGGTATATTTCACTTTTTTTAAAAGCCTGCTCAACGCAGGTGGATCGTGGCGCAAAACGGGCTGCAGCTTTTATAATTAAAGTGTATTATTAATGTCTTAAACTGGATGAAGACTCATAACATTCTGGGAAATCCCTTTCTGCATGTATTTGATGGTGGCAAAGGGGATTTTGACATGCAACACCGGTGGAATGGGGCATTTATCATGATGCATAAACGGTTGGCTTATATATTGCCTTTAGTAATCTCTGCTTTTATAGAAACATAAAACCTGTGTCTTTAGTGATTGTTTCATTAGCACTCCACAGAGCACGCTGGGGAACAAGAGCAAAAAGGTCTTATTTTGTGCTAGCTTACCTTTTAAAAATCTTATGAAAACATTAATTTACAACTCATACGAAAAGCTGGAACTACTTTTAGAATCGGTAACCATGGCAATAGTTTCTACCGCTAAAATGTGGACGAGGCTCGACTGTGCTTCCCGAGTCGAGGCCTAATGACCACGCTCTACACAGCCTACCTTTTTGTCTGTAGATCGTGTTGGGATTACCGCAGAGATATTTCAAATCTGGCCCTGGCTGTCAGCAAATGCCATTTTAACCTTGGAAGCAGCACAGGGTTTGAGACAATGTGAGAATAATAATTAAGCGTGGGCCTGGTAGAGAGAATTAGACTGGATGTCGGCCTACAGTCTCATATAAGCACTCATGTACGTCCTGCATGTACTGTCAGACACATATACTTTTGTCAAGACAGCAATTACAGAAATGGCAGAGGACAAAACTATCACAGGACATCTTGGAGAATCCCTATATGTGTTGATATGTAATGGTATTTAAAAGTCCTCTCTCCTATTCCTTATACTGGGTAGGGTACACTCTATACACAAATACGTACTAGGACATCCTCCACGATCATTGGATAAGGAAATTGCTTCATCCCACATTACTGTAGCATCCCATTTACATGTGAGTGAGTTTGGATCATTTTCATGCAATCGAGACTGTGATAGTGGTCGTACATTTACGAGCTCCTCATGTATATTTAATATTTAAAGGGCCCGATCACACAAGATTAATTTTGTACCGTAGTTTTCCTGTGGCACAGTGCACTCGTGCTGAACTGTTCTTGTCTTGTGATGTGCATGATCACATTTTGCACATTTTGTTTTTTTTTGGCGTAAAATATGTTCAATTTTGGGCACTGGGTGCCTGCTCTTAAGTGTAGGGATAATGGTTAATAACGTGTCGCAAACATGAAAGGAATCGTAAGAGCATGGCTTCTTGTCTAGTCCTTCTTTCTTATTAGATTAGACCCGTTTAAAACGTCACAATTGTGTACACAGCCCCGCTCCACAGGCACTCTGAGTGGTTCACACAAAGCACCAAGGCGCCATGGCGTTTCTGAAACGTCCGTCTGTTGTGATGCTGTGTGCTGGGCCCCTAAGGCTATTAACAAAGTGGAGATGTCCACTGCAGCTGTGTGTGTGTGTGTGGGGGGGGGGGGGGGGGCATGGGTTCTTCTGGGTTACCAACGAATATCTTAACAACCCATAAAAGACAGCCCATACACGGGCCATCTATATTCTAGACTGTGATGGACCCGCACTTCATTCAGTAAGCCTTATGTTGGTCTACAGTTTACATATAAAGCCATATGTCCTTGTGATGCTATACAGTATATTCCTAAGAATTGGACAAAAGTTACATTTGATTTGGAAAAATGACCGCCCACTTAATACAAGGTGGGAACATTGGTACCCAATCAGTAAATGGCTGTGCAGGTGCTGGTACGTTGTTAGGGGCTAGTTTTTTCATGTCCTTGCAATCATGAAAAAGTGCTTGAAATAAACATGCAGGTGTTATAATGGTTACTGGATCTATTTTTAACATTGATTGAAACCCTGTTTCAACAGGAGCTCAGAGAATTGCCCGAATGCCAAATATAACTATAAACAGTTTCCAGTTTAAAGCCGTTTCAATTTCATGACATGGTCCTAGATAACTGCTCCCATTAAAACTCCACTGAGAAATTAATTTTGGTTTAGTATACCAAAAAGGAAAATATACCTGTCAACCCGTACATTACATAAAGGTGATATTAAACACCCGGTTCCTGTTGCTACAGTCTTTGTTTAAAAATCACAGAGCTTTAATTTCAATCAAGATGTGTTGGAATTGTTAATGTCAGTCGTAATGGTAAGGCAGTAGTAGTTGTAGTTCTATTTTCACACAAGATAAAATTGGCTTTTATGACGTAAACAAACTTCTCTGGAGGGACTTGAGGGTTGTTTCAATGCATCTTGATTTATTAAAATATGCAGTACATTAAGTCTTGATTTAGGTACCTATGGCATCAATCAGACATATCCCTGCTGTATTACAGAAATACATTGAATGACTAGAAACAAGCAGAGTCCTGCGTGACATTCATCAACGTCAATTGCTAATTAAGTAATAATAACCTCTACATACATGCTCCCTTGTTTTATCCGTTATGAACTGGTCTTCTTTGGACCTACAGGAATGCTGGCAATACTTGTAGATTGTCATTGCATTTCAGATGAACATACTCAAAGCAAAGCTAAGAAACGATGACAACTTTACCTTTTGCAGGGTAGGCAGTGTTTATACCTTCTTCCTCACACACACACAGGCACGCACGCATTCACACGCATACACATGCACACACATATATATATATATATATATATACTTGTTCATCCCCTGCAGGATAGTGGAATATCACCTTTAATTATCACCTTCTCTGCTAGGGTTTATGTTGGAAGCGATACTCAGCCAGCCGTCGTCAGCTACTGTTTAATAGCCCACCAGTAGCCACGTAAATAGGATATAGGCCCTACAGCTCATATCTTGTTTCAGTAATTGGTCACCATTGTGTATTTAATATCCTTGCGGCTCACACGTTTAGGGAGAAATTATCCGTTACTTGACTTACATTGCATACGTTGCAGTCCAGTCTCGGTTTTCCAAACTCTTGATGATGTCATTCTTCTCTATGACATCTATATGTCACACAACCGCTTAAATGGGAGGAAAAGCAGAGTGATAGGAATGCATATAATCATTATAGAGATTAGTGTTCTGTTCAAGTTCATAGTTATGTCATATTTAGTACAACATGATGCATTTGTGCAGCACAAAATGGAGAGTCTTGCAGAATTGAATAACATTAAAATAGTAGTCTCTTGACACTATTTTATAAGCAGAAAAAAGTGTTTTACTCACATTTTAAACAATAATGGTTTGGGATAAAAAATCTTTCAAAAAATGTGATTAAATGTCCCTTTTAGAGGACATTAGATCACTTTACATCTAACTGAACACTTTTGTTTAAGCAATATTACATTGTTTAAAATCCGTGGTTGAAAACACTAGCTTAATTGAAATGGCGGTCTCTTGGATCCTCCCGAATAGCCTTAATAAAAGTTCATCAAACTAAGGAAATTCTGTGACTTCTTGCTGATGCACATACTGTATGCACCTTGGACACAATATGGATCTCACAGCCCTTCCTGTGGCAGAAGATAGAGGAAGGGGACAATGTATTACATTTCTAAATACTTTTTCTCTGCATTTAACCTTTCCTAGTATTAGGAGCAGTGGGTAGCTATCGTATATGCAGCGCCAGGGGAGCAGTCTAGGGTCTGGTTCCTTGCTCAAGAGAACCTCGGCATTGCCCAGGAGGATAACTGGCACCTTTTTTCCAAGTATCGGTTCTCACTACGTACTTGGTCCGTTTCGGGGACTTGACCCTCCGGTTCCCAAGCCTAGTCCTAACAGACTGAGCTACTGCCGCCCTTAATACAAAACAAGTTTGTCCTGCGTAGGGCCTCACGTCACAGCCCCCCACAGAGACCGGGGGTTTACATTTGATCCCTCTCGTGTCCTGGGTCTGAAGAGTGCATGCTTTAGGCCTGGGTTCTCTCTTTCCCAAGAGTAGCTGTCTCCTACCTCCAAAGACATGCAGGTCAGGCTAATGAGGACTAGGAATTGCCCATGGGTATAGTGTGTGAGTTTATTTAAATCTACAATGGACTTGTTCAGAGTGTCTCGCTACCTGGCGGCCTGGCTGGGGGATGGTATGTAAGGGACCCCAATATGTTGTCTTCAAATGAAACTCACTTTCTTTTGTCTGCCTTACTATATTTATATACAGTATATGTTCATTGAGCTAGTCAGAGCTAGTCGATATTGCCAGGGAGAGGGAAGTTTGGAGTTCCCTGCTGAAGCTGCTACCTCCGCGACCCGACCACGGATAAGCGGTAGACGATGGATGGATGGATGTTAATTTAGTCATTTAATTTCGACACTTTTATTGAAAGCAACTTGCAAGTGAGACTGAGAATAAACAAAGCATATAATCCATATTGGAGTAGCAACACAAAACTGTTGTCATGCTGCACAACTCATCTTCCACCTAGCTTTAGTTACTCTGAAGACACGCGGTTCATAGGTTACACACAGTTCCAGTTCACATATCAATGTGTCTACTAAAACCCATGACAACAGTTCCCAAATGCCCAAAGTGTGTTGTAGACTACCCGTGCTCTACAAATCAGCTCACGTGATGATCCCTTCAGAAGATGAGGAGGACTTATGCAGATAAGATATATGTTTCAGTATCACTGACTTATCCAAATTATTTTGGGACAGCAGTAGCTCAGTCTGTTAGGACTTGGCTTGGGAACCAGAAGGTTGCCGGTTCAAGTCCCAAAAAAACACCTGGGCACTGCAGAGGTGCCCTTGGGCAAGGCACCAGACCCCTACACTTCTCACTGGGTGCTGTATATACAATAACTGCTCCTAATACAAGGATGGGTTAAATGCAGAGAAACGCTATGTTTGTGACCAATAAAGAGGATTCAATCAGAACCAGATTTAGATTTAACTCTAAACCACTATATTCACTCCTTAGCTAGGCTGGGTTAAATGCAGAGGTTGAATTTTCCCCAGGGATTTAATAAAGTATATCAAATCATAATAAGCGAGGGAAACGATGAGGAGTACAGGGGCGTCGTGGACTCCTTCGTTGAGTGGTGTGAGCTGAGCCATATGCAGCTCAACACAGACAAGACGAAGGAGATGGTGGTGGACTTCCGCAGGAGGAAATCTACCCCCACACCCATTTCCATCAAGGGTGTGTCCACAGAAGTTGTTCAGGAATATAAATACCTGGGAGTTCACCTGGACAACAAACTGGTCTGGGCCAAGAACTCTGAGGCCGTGTACAAGAAGGGCCAGAGCCGTCTCTACTTCCTGCGGAGGCTACGGTCCTTCAACGTTTGTAACACGATGCTGAAGATGTTCTACCAGTCGGTGGTAGCCAGTGCCATCTTCTCCGGTGTTGTGTGCTGGGGAAGCAGGTTGAGGTCAGCAGACGCCAACAAGATCAGCAGGATTGTCAGGAAGGCTGGCACTGTCCTGGGGGTCCAGCTGGACTCCTTGTTGGTGGTGTCTGAGAGGAGGATGCTGCGCAAGCTGCGTAGTATCCTTGACAACTCTCACCCTCTCCATCAGGTGCTGACCTCATACAGAAGTACCTTCAGCAACAGACTCATTCCACCCAGGTGTACTACAGAACGCCACAGGAAGTCCTTTCTTCCTGTGGCCATCAGAGTTATTTATTATTATTCTATTACTGCCAATTTGCACTATACGTATTGTTGTGTATTGTATATACCTACGTATTACTGTAATAATACTGTAAATTGTGCAATTCATCTATCAATACATTTAGATTTCATTTAGAGTTAATTTAGTTATATTTTGTTTATACTAGTTTAGCTTAGTTTAGTTTGTTGATTTAGTTTTTAGCTTTAGGTATTAGTATATTTTGTGTGCATTTATTCCCCCTGTTTCAACTGTTGCACCTTAATTTCCCTCGGGATAAATAAAGTTATCTTGAATCTTGAATCTTGAATAAGCGGCCAATTTCGTATGAGACTCAAACATTTAGAACATGTTCTCTCTGGCCTTCTCTGACCCGGCCTCGTTGCTTTGGGGCCTCCACAATCCACATTCACATTTTACACAATGTAATAACAACCAGAAAAAGATCGAACAGATACTGTTGACAACGTGTGAAGCAGAGAAGCAGTGTGGTGGTGTCCCTCACCTGTCCATCCCGTCAGACGGCGACAGCGGCCGGAAACCGGGTCACAGCCGTCCGCCTTGACGCACTCTCCGTAGTCCAGCCCATGAGTCCCCTCCTGGACACAGGGAGATAGGACCACTCTACTGAGACACAAAGTCAGAAAATAACTTCTGCTAAAGATGAGATGGGTTGTTAAAGATGAGGGACATTCGAGTAGTATCCACAGTACTACACCCTTAAAAAACACACTTGCATGCAGGACACGGAACCCATTCGAAAGCAACTCAACTCAAAATGTGTACTCAGCTCAGACTCCCTGTCCTTGTGTTCTGGAGACACCTGAGGTGTCTTTACTCCTACATTCCATGAGTATGTCTTCTAACGGTCTGTGATAGAACGAAACTCTTCCCGGTGGATCTCTGTTTGGTCAGAAGGGCGGAGGTTACCTCGCCCTTTGGCTGTACTGTTGCTAGAGCCATTTAGCAGCAGCAGCAGACAGAGCTTTATTTATCCAGAGGGAAATTAAGGTTGCCATGATTACCACTTGAGTCGAGTCAAATAGGAGGCAGAACTTCTGCGTTTGTATTTGAGATCTGTGGGTGTGTAAAAAAATAAAAATAAAAATGGGAATGGGTGGTGTTGTGCGTCATATTGTACACTAAAATGTGCACAATAGGAAAACTCTTGAGATCTGTCCTATGTTAGTTGCTGGATGCTATCCAATGTTCCAATAGTTGGATCATATAGTCTTAGTTTTTAACCATGTGAATTCAGTCATAAATTTGGCATTTACCTAAATAAATGTGTACCAGCCGAAACCTGTTTTGTGAGTGCAGAACAAATCTGTAGGAAGGAGGCCAGCTCGCCACTCGATGCCTGAGGATTTAGCAATTTCTTTACCCATTATCACTGAATAGGCCTTATCTGCTTGGAACAAAGTGGAGAAAATGTATTAACTGCCCCCAATTTATAGCGCTACTGAAGTAAAGTGTAGCTGAAAATGATACTCAACAACTCTAGTACAGTAATACTGTAGTCGTAAGTACTGGTGTACTTTCCACAAAGTAGTCACGGATCCAACGCTGAGGTACTTCCCTGTTCTGACTGAGGTTTCCTTTTATAATCGTGGTTAAGCCGTCGGCTATAGGCCTCATCTTTAAAATCACTCCATCAATCAAGTGTTTGGCGTCTTGTGTTCATCTGTTGTAGACTATAAGACAGAATGGGTTGATACCTGGGTGAAATGGGAATTCAAACTAATACTCAAGCATTTTTTGATTCTTATATACTAAATGGAACACAATTCCTAAACCTATAGACACAGTGCATGTTCATCCACCCTCCCCTGTCCCATTGTAAGAAAAAAATGAATTTGGTAGATCTAAGCATATTTGCTTTTCGTACCTCCTTGGCTCCCGTCGATACATTCGGTCATGTGCGAAATGCCTCAGGTTGGTGGTAGCTAGTTATGTCGAGAGAAGAGAGACATCTTTTTGACGGCCTTTCCTTCTATCATTCGGAGGAACTTTCCATCATTCTCATGTTAAATTCAACAAACTCCTGGTCAAAACCATGCTAGATGTAGAAGTTATACCAAACAGGAGAATAGCAATTCATTTCAAATGATGTTACAGGCGTTTGCCGTGGTTGTATTTCTAAGTTAAATGTGTCTTTATGTATAGCGATGTCTAAGCGTGTGTCGTAGAAAGCATCTTCAAGAGGCATCTTCACTTCTCTAAATTCTGCACAAGCAAAATCTGTCAGAGCTGCTACAGCTTCTGAATCGCCTGTCTTTACTTTGTTTTTCAAACCCAGAGCAAAGTCCCAGTGTTAGTGAAGAGCTGCCATCTCAAGCACTACCTCAGCAACTCTCCCCCTCACCCAGTGTTCACACTACCCAGGAAAGACATCAAATATTCACAGCCGTCTTTAGAACACTTTGCAGGTAAAAAAAACCGCACACAGTTTGTTTCAACCCAGTCGGTTTACTGTGTTACATATACTGTCGAAGGCTGCCTGTATTTGCATCAGATGGGCTTTATCAGTTGATTGCAAAGTCAATTGTACACAATTGCACAATCCTCTTTATATCAATGACATTGCGCTGAAGTGCGTCTCTCTGTTCATCACAAATCCACCGATCAACATCGTTGTCTTCAGACTTCAGAATATGTACACATTCACGTTATTATTTGTAGGCTCTGTTCTTATCCCTGGGATGAATGAAGAGAGACAGACTGATATCTGTATCAAAATCCCCCCCCCCCCCCCCCCCCCGAAAAAACAGTGAGTTCTTTGTTCTTTGTGCAATTAGAATTTTTGGGCATTTTGCCGTGGAATTAAAGCCATAAGTTGTACATAGCTTTCAGCAGACCCAAAAGATTATTCAACATCGTTGCAAGAGCTGTCCTTGGCTGTTTCTGGGACTCGATGTGATGCGATGCAATAATAATAACACCACAACAGATATCCCAATACCTCAGCTGACGTGAATCATTCATTGTACGATACTAAATACTAAATTACCGCGACCCCGTAATGCAGTTAAAAACACACATAACCCAACAACGGGACGAGGACAACGGCAACAACGAGTGAACAGCGAAGCATGAAAACACATGACAGCAGAAGAAGAGCAGACGGCAGGGGGGGGGGGGGGGGTTGGTGGGAGACCCCAAGGGGACTGTGAGAATGTGTGAAATCCTCCTACAGGATGCAGGTCACATCAGACCTCCGGGCTCTGGAGCTGTGATGCCAGGCGCTACCCACTCCAGCAGCCTACGGGGAAATGCCGTTAAAGAGACAAGAGACGAGCTGTGCCACATGCATCAAGGTGCCAGAGGAGGAGATGTACGATCAATATGGTGTAGCATGAGGCGTAACATACTTTACCGCTGGCCACAGAGATTTATTTGTTTTGGGGGAGGAGGGGGGGGGGGGGTGCTCAATGCCAATGAATATAAGTCTGTCCTTGGCTTGGCGACAATTTATATTTCCACATACACTATGTGGGCACAACCTTTCGTAGTTCAAAAAAAGCTCCAGCCAATCACACTAAATGACCTAAATCGCCAATCTGGTTGGAAAAGCAAAACAAAATCCCCTTTGAGAAAAGCCTTCTGCGCAAATGTATGTTCATCTTTTAACCTTTCAGTCTTTCTCGGATCAAACAGTTTCGATTGCTACACTCACCTGGGATGTCGTCATTGTTGTTTAAATGATGCGGACGGTGGCGTTCCTTGCTTTCGTCTCAAACTGAAACTCCTTCCCCTTACCACCGATTGGTTGAAAACGTTTGTTTGTATGCTTGTTTGTCTGTTTGCAGGATAACTCGAAAAGGTATGTACAGAATTGGGCAAGACTTGGTGGTTAGATTAGGCCAAGGAACAGTTGAGTAGACTTTGTTTTTTTGTTTTTGGGAGAGGCTTTCAACAGGCTGGAGGCCGACTGATCAGCAGAGAGAACAGGAATGATCAGGGCGGCCCCACTGGTCTGCACCACGACACCTGTTCTCAGCCACCTGCTCTCTGCCACGTTGACATATCTTTAATTATTAGAGACATAATGCTAGTATGCTGTCCTACATGATCAAACAAATTACCACATTCCTCAATTATGATGGATCCTGTTTTACTTGGCCATATAACACAATACACTAAATATGGCTTCACCATGTCCAAAAAAATGAAAAGTGGTAACAAAAAAAATATTGTTAAAAGCTAATGTTTTTCTAGGATGTTCTAATGGTCTTAGACGCCTACATGCAGACACATAAAAAATGGAGACACACATTTTCCGGCTTACAAAAAGATCTGTCTAGCCTACGTTCTGGCGGAAAAAGCACTAAATGCTTCAAAAAGCTAACAAATAAACAAAGCCAATAAGGGGGCATCTTTGACTAAAACAAACAAGGGACTGCAAACAGCTAATGAGCAGCACACCTGTTAGGATGAATTATACCATGTTTACTGTTCATGATCAACGAGGTGTGTTCAACACCCAAAAGGAGAATTGCTGAGCAAACGGGCTTCCGTGCCTGCACTACATCACTGGGAGAGCTCCTGTAAAAGAGTGTTTGATCAACTATTGCGGGGATGGATGAGGCTCTGGCAGGCCGATACCAAGTAGGTGTCTTGAGGGGTCTCAAATAACACAACACAAAGTTGGAAACGTAAGTGTGCTTGGCCATTTCACAAGAGGCTGACTCATTTGAGTTAAATTCGTATAATAATCGCTGTTCCCGTCCTTGCTTCCACACCTCTCTAACGGATCCTTATTCAAGCATTATTCAAGTAAGACGAGGTGTTGGTGTGAGTGTTGATGATCAGGGTAGAGACATTCACACTTCTACAGAACTCACACCACTCCCCACCCCCCTCCTGTTCACCCAGGCTGTCAGCCGGGGCAGCAGAGCTTCACAGCCCGGTTAGCAGAAGTGTGTGTGTGTGTGTGTGTGTGTGTGTGTGTGTGTGTGTGTGTGTGTGTGTGTGTGTGTGTGTGTGTGGTGTGTGTGTGTGTGTGTGTGTGTGTGTGTGTGTGTGTGTGTGTGTGTGTGTGTGTGTGTGTGTGTGTGTGTGTGTGTGTGTGTGTGTGTGTGTGTGTGTGTGTGTGTGTGTGTGTGTGTGTGTGTGTGTGTGTGTGTGTCCCCCTAGCTAAGCTAGTGTGAGGCCCTGGGAGTCCAGTCCTGGAGCAGTGTGTCCAACGCGGGGGAAGTTCGTCTTCATTCAATTGCTTTTGCAAAATTGCTGGTTTGGCTGACTGAAAATGTACACTGTGGCATGTCAACGCAATTTGTCCAATCTAAAGAGGATTGTGAGAATTGTGGAATTGGCTTTGAGATCCACAAAAGCAATATCCTTTTTGAAACATTTTTACATGATCTTCATGTTCCCGGGATGGAACACATTTTCTGCTTATAAAATTGTAGTCTCAAGACACACACACACACACACACACACACACACACACACACACACACACACACACACACACACACACACACACACACACACACACACACACACACACACACACACACACACACACACACACACACACACACAGGGTTTGAACAGAACACTTATCTCTATAATGATTATATGCCATCCTATCACTCTGCTTTTCTTCCTATATTTAAGCGGTCGTGTGACCTATAGATGTGGAAGAGATGGATGATATTATCGTTATCATTACCACCGAGACCTAAATTGCAATGTATGTCAAGTAACGGATGGATCCCTCTGATAGGGTCCTCTGCCTCTGTCCACTTATATTCCCCTCATTGGGACCCCAGAGTGAGGGGCTGTGGGTCTGCAGAGACCTTTAAGCCCCCTTTTAATTGTAACACCGTGCTATAGAAATACACTCGACTAGGCACAACCCGAAAAAACCACGTCATTAGTGTCATTGAACAGCGTTATACAGCTTAGTGGTTGGTGGGGGGTCCCGATTTAAAATAGTCCCGAAATCGGATCCCGATTTCATTCATTTATTTTGTGTACACACTAGTTGTGTGAAAACTTTCCTGTGTGGTCAGCAGTTTGTCCTGCAGAACGGCATGGGGGTTCTGGTTATTATCCACCTCATGCTGAAATGAAGGAAATAAATGAAGGGAACATATCCGTAAATAGATTAATATGAATGCCCACTGTAGAGATGCTTCTAATAATGAAGAGAATATTTTTGCCCTGAGAAGCATGATTGGATTCAAGCGGGGCAACTTAACAGTGTCATTCAGTACTGTTGAAAGCATTCGTAGATCACAGAAGTGGCCCTTCGCACAAAACAACAGTTTCGAGAAGCTGGGAAGCCTCTGGGGGGGGGGGGGGGGGGGGGTGGGTGTGTGTGTGGTGTGTGTGTGTGTGTGTGTGTGTGTGTGTGTGTGTGTGTGTGTGTGTGTGTGTGTGTGTGTGTGTGTGTGTGTGTGTGTGTGTGTGTGTGTGTGTGTGTGTGTGTGTGTGTGTGTGTGTGTGTGTGTGTGTGTGTGTGTGTGTGTGTGTGTGTGTGTGTGTGTGTGTGGCTACACTACACACCATAAAGGGATAGAGCCGTCAGGCGTGCTTTGTCAGCCGGGTGCAGAGTTCAGTGGCTCCTGCCATCAGCGCCCCCCCCCCCCCATGTCCCAGGGTGCTCACACAGTGACAGCAGAAGAGCCCGCTGTAGGACCCAGTGTCTGGGAACATCTGTAGAGCGGCGATAAGGGCTCTCGGCTCTGTTGAATTATTTCTCACTCGGCAGACGTAAAGCAAAGTTGGGCTAATTGTATCGGCGCTTCCTGCTGCTTTGGAATTGAATTTCGCTAATAAAAAAAAAAGAAGAAAAAAAAGTCTTGCCTTGTTGAATTTCACAGAGTTCCGTTTGTGATAAGTCAGAGAACGAGAGAGTATGCATACGATGAATAACATCGGTTATTTTCTTCCCCTTTGCCGAATATCAATAGTACTTTCTGACATGCATTCCCGCTGCTCAATTTAATACTCTAATACTTTAATGACACGCAGTAGAGAGAGTAAAAAGAGAGCTGGGATTCCAGTCGTCTTGCTGCTGCTACACGGCTCGGTGCTTAAGTTATACAAGCTCCCATTTTACTTTGTCTTTGGCTGCGTGTTTAGCCGTCCGCTGCTTAGATTCTTATTGGTTGGTGGGAGCGCAACAGGTCCTCATGCATCATAAATGACTGGCCTTGGGCCGCAGGCGGAAAAAAAACCAGCTCAGAAACCATTTGATGCTTTTAGAGCAATGTGTGAAACATTTATTATCGTCGTTGTTCATTTATGAATAGTGTTGACGGGGCGGCCCATTTTAACTGGTCATTAAATGTGTTATTTTCCCCGCCAACAAATATCCCAGCATCAAATATCAAAGCTCAAAAGTAATCTGTGCCATCTTAGTATCTTCCAGTCGCTGTAAAAGATGACTAGAGTTACGAATGGACTAGAGCCTCAAACCTATGTATATCCGTCTATGACTTGTGCTATATTTGTTTCGTATGACTTTCAAGCACATGTTAGATGTTCCCTATACACCTGAAGCTCATTAGTCTAGTCTAGTCAACAAGGTGCTGCACACATTGCTTTGATTCCGGTGCCAGCACCTGTCCTCATGCTCCTACAGGTCTGGGAGATTAGCAGGGTTCTGCATAAATTACACTAGAATAGACCAGCATCCCATGCAAAGCATGCATCTCATTTTGAACCATTGGAATTGCTAAATCCAAATCCTTTTTTCAAGTCCCATTGAGTTGGGACAGCTAGAGCAGTTCCAATGAACTGGTGATTCAGCTGATTATGTACATGAAAGCAAAACTGCACGTGTTTTGGTTCTAAGAATTTAATAATTCACAAGTTGCCATTTGATGTACTTCATCATGCAGGTTTGAGGGTAATAAGCAGGTAACCAGGTAAATGACAAATCATGATTAGTAATATTTGTTTAATAGGCTGCTTAATACAAGCCTGGATGACAAATAGCAACGCAGGCAGCTGGACACGCTTAATGATGTTTCTTAATACCACTCTCCCACCTGTGGTCTTGTTATGCCGTTGGCTGTTGCTGTTAATTTTTCACCATGGACTCCAGCCCACTGAAAAAACTTTTGAATTATATCCTGCAGTAAGCAGGAGGTTTTTTTTGTTTTTTAGCAGATGCTTCACCCTGGTTGCCAGTTTAAACCTAAAACAGCAACCATTCCAGGAAAATTCATGCTGATATCACAACTCAGAAGATGCTGAGAGAGAGAGAGAGAGAGAGAGAGAGAGAGAGAGAGAGAGAGAGAGAGAGAGAGAGAGAGAGAGAGAGAGAGAGAGAGAGAGAGAGAGGAGAGAGAGAGAGAGAGAGAGAGAGAGAGAGAGAGAGAGAGAGAGAGAGGAGAGAGAGAGAGAGAGAGAGAGAGAGGAGAGAGAGAGAGAGAGAGAGAGAGAGAGAGAGAGAGAGAGAGAGAGAGAGAGAGAGAGTGTGAGCCTTCAGGGTGCCGGGCTAACTGATCTTCTTGGCTAACTGAATTTAATGTGACAATCTTGGCACTTGAAAGTGGGAATAAAGAAACGCGGCTGGAAATGTTTGTGAGCCTTCATGGGAGAGCGATGACGGGGATACGGATGAGGATATCGAAGTAGTGAATATTTATTATTTCCCTCTGACCTGTTTCTTGGTTTACATGGACTCTACACACACACACACACACACACACACACACCAGTCGCACTCTGACACTCTAACCCTGCTTCCTTTTCAGAGCAACAAAACAAAAAGTTTGTTCTAAATGTTGAAGCTTCAATGTTAGGTCTTGTTTTTTCCTCCTCAATAGAGCTCCACGTTAAAGAAAATTAAATGGTCCAAAAGTGAAACAGTTGCAAACCGATTTTGTACCACTGCGAATTGGAGACTTTGTTAAAACCATGGCAACCTTCCATCAGTCCTCTACATTTAGAAGGGAATAACAAAAGAAACTAAATCTCCTCCAATCAGAGCGTCAGTCTCATTCTCTGTAGTGACAGGCTAGACGCACACTGGTTTTAACACAGCGGCTCCACTGGTGGTTTGTTCACAACACAACTGGCTTCCATTGTTCTCGTCTTTCGTGTTCTTGGGATTTACTTTACAATGCATTCACGATAGCGTTCCGTTAGGTTGCGCAATAATACGTTGTATTGAGTTCTATCATGATTAATTAAAATATAAATCAAATCCAATTAAACGCTACCCTTCTTTGGTAAACAACATTTCTTCTTAATTAACATGGATCGTGTTGATTAAATGGGAGCATTGTGTATCTGAACTCCATGCAATGCCTTCCCTTCAAAACAAAACTTGAAATACTGGCCGAGATAACTTTCTATGTTGTTGTTGTTATTCTCCATTTTATATTGTGTCCATTCTGCTTTAATAGAGGCCGAGTTGCTGTTTTGCAGCAGGAAAAGGCAGTCCAATAACTGGGCTACTGTGCACGCGTACATATTCAACATTTATGTGAACATTTTTGGTCTGTATACTATTTATTTTATACGTAGTTTGTGTGCATTTTGTATGGGCGGCATGGTCTTTGAGCACTTTGCTTGGGAACCGGAAGGTCGGCAGTTCAGGACCCCGAAAAACTTAAGGGCACTGCGGAGGTGCCCTTAAGCAAGGCACCGGTTCCCTACACTGCTCCCTGGGAAGCTGTATATAAAAATAGCTGCCCACTGCTCCTAATACTAGGATGGGTTATATAAAGGACTTTACATTACAGTAATTTAGCAGAGACTTGTCCAAAGCCACTAACAATAGTGCGTTCAACTCAGGTAGGTAAGAGAACAATTCCAGAAGTCAAAAGTGCATTTCATTCCTAACAAGTCTCCAAGAACTGAGCCTGTGCTCAGGTAAAAGTACAATAATTTCAGGTTAAAGTACAATAAGTTGGCAAACAATAGAACAATATCTAACTAACACGCAAACAATCTACTTAGAAAGACGCTAGTACGCCAGTAAATAGTGATAAGAGGGTGTGCTAGGAGGAAGGATCCGGGTAGTGTTTCCTGAAGAGGTGAGGTTTCAGCCTGTGGCGGAATATGGGCATATGGGAATATGACGCTGCAGTCCTGACATCCGTGGGAAGTTCGTTCCACCAATTTGGGGCCAGGACGGAGAAGGGCCGTGACCACTTAGATCGGCCACAATGGCCCTTAAGCAGACGGCCCCAAGTAGCAGAGCGAAGTAGACGGGCAGGGATGTAGGGCTTGACCATTGCCTGGAGGTAGGAAGGAGCTGTTCCTTTCACTGCCTTGTAGGCTAGCACCAAGGTCTTGAACTGGATGCAAGCAGCTATAGGTAGCCAGTGTAGAGACCGGAGAAGGGTAGATGTGTGGGAGAACTTTGGTCGGTTGAACACCAGACGAGCTACAGCTTTCTGAATGAGCTCCAGGAGCCTGATGGCATTGCCGGGGCTCCAGCAAGGAGGGTTGCAGTAGTCCAAACGGGAGATGACAAGAGCCTGGATGAGCACCTGCGCAGGCTTTTCAGTAAGGAAAGGCCAAATCCTCCCAATCCTCCCAACTGTCTCAACAGTTGGTTGTCCAGGGTCAGACCCAGATTCCTTGCAGTCTGAGTAGTCACCACAGCATCATCAATGGTGACAGCCAGGTCTCGGTGTGGACAGCCCTTTGCCGGGAAGCGCACTAGCTCAGTCTTGTCCAGGTTGAGCTTTAGGTGGTGCATCGTCATCCACTTCGAGATGTCTGCTAAGCACGCGACAATGCGTGCTTCCACTTGCGTGTCAGAGGGAAAGCAGAGAAACAATGAACCATGACCAATAAAGAGGATTTAATCCTCCAGGTTTATATTTGGATCTTATGCGCTTCAGTTCTGTGAATATTCAATGTTTTCAGATCTATTTGACGGGTACCTGAACAAACTCAAAAGACTCCCGTTTCAGTTTCCCAGCGGTGCATTTCTACGGCTGTATATCCCTTTTCAAATATTTCTATACATCTACAGGGACATATTTTTCTTGTTTCTTTATTGGTGAACCTTGTGCAAATGTTGTCCCTGCCCTGTAGACACCGAAAGGTTAGGGCCACCTCATGGGGGCTTGGAGTCCCTAATTGCCTCACAGACCCTGTGACCTTGACGAGGAATAAGCCGACAAAGAAAGCGGATGGATAGACATCCCGAATGCTGTTCTATAGTGTTATAGAATGGAGACGTTGGTAGCGTTGTTGTTTTGTTAGTGAGTGCTTAAAGTGCTCACAAGTTTTGTACGGTAACCCCATGACCCCCGACATACAGTACTACCCCACGCAAACAGCCACGCTTAAACACGGTAACCCCATGACCCCCGACATACAGTACTACCCCACGCAAACAGCCAGGCTTAAACACGGTAACCCCATGACCCCGACATACAGTACTACCCCACGCAAACAGCCACGCTTAAACACGGTAACCCCATGACCCCCGACATACAGTACTACCCCACGCAAACAGCCAGGCTTAAACATGATGACACAGTTCCCTCAAACAGGCACCCAGTATTAAGCTTTGTTTGCAAGTTGGGGTTCCCGTTTGAATTTATAGCTCATGCTATACTAATATACTCATTAGCATTTTGCTTTAAGAGCCTTCCAGTCTATGTTTATTCATGGGTCGAAGTGCTGCGTTTGAAGAGAGTAAGTAGTGTACCGTAGTACCGCTGGACGTTGGATGCTGTGTTTTATACCAGCGGAACCCAAATAGGTTTGCTTTGCAGCCGGTGGCCATGCCCACTTAAAGTGATCTCACATGCAACGTTGGCATTTTCGTCTTAAAGTCATTAAGATGCAATGTGGATATATGATCAGCGTTCAGCGTTTTGATTAGTAAAGCTCAAGTATGCAACAAAAAAAACGCACGTTGGGGGAACACACACACACACACACACACACACACACAAAGTGCAATCCTACTGAATCAGTTTGAAACATGTTGGCTTGGCATTTTGCCGGTCGTTCGTTTCAGAATGTAAAGCTTTCCCTTCTCCCGGTTGGTTGAATTTCACGGATCTTTGAACACAGATCTTTGAAATTAGCATGTTATAATGAAAAAAAGGTACTTGTTGGACTCATTTTTGTACAACTGCGACAGGCGGTAGGGAATTGAAGCAATTTCTTCAAATTAAATTATTGATGGATGATGGAGTTTTTCTGATCACAACATCTTAACAACTTGAAAAACAGTTTTCCTAACATTCATTTACATGGAAAGATTGCATTTTGTCTCCACTCTCACAACATTTCTAAATCTAGTTATAGCCAACCAAAATCAAGTCTGCAAAATAATGCCCTCAAACATACCAGGAGCAAAAAGAAAAAATGAACAATTAATACAATTATGGAAAACAATATGTAGGCCATTGCTGCATGCAGTGTGCTACATTAGCGTGTTGTGCGCATGTAATTCATTAATATGAAAATGCGTAGCGGTTTGTAATTGAGAATCTTGAGCTCCACTTGAGATGAGCTGATTTAGCACTGGAGGGTCAGCCAATTAGCAGTGAGGGGAGTGGCCAATTTAGCTGATTACCTACAAAGGGCTGTACTCATTAGCATACAATTCAATGCCCTGTGAGCACGAGGACACAAGCCAGAAGCGGAGCTATCGACATGTTCAACTACGGTGATTAAATCGGTCGGTTGATTTATCGATTAGTAGGGAAGGGGGGAAACATCATTTGCGATGACAATTGTGTATCAGTTAAATTCTTTTGCTGTTTATAGATTTAGAAGTGCATAGAGTTGCTGAGGGTTGCCTTTCTCTGTTTGGATGATTTATAAAATGAATACTGCTTGTGACTTCAGATGAGCAGCTGCCATTGCTTATTTATTTTATGGACAAAAACAGAAAACAAACCTCTTTTGTCCCGGGTTTTGAATATGATTGATGCCGCCCGAAAAGGGTTTGAATGTTTGAAGAATATTGTTTTTCAAATGATTATTTACTGCATTGTGTGGGTACCAGATGCTGCCCATGAAAAGAGAGCCTACTTCTTTATTATAACTTTTCCTGACCATCTAACTTCTAAGACATTTACATCAAGCAATTTATAACCAAGTAATAGCTAGTTTGTACCCCTCATTTACACATTCATGATAATTATATAGTAAGAAGTTATTTTTCCCCCCCAATGAATTATTTCTCACTTTGTTGTTTAGGGCCTGCGCACGTTTCCCAGAATGTATGGGAAAATTCAAAAATGATTGATTGTTTCTTAAATGTGAACGGTACCCATCTTCCCTCAG
>CM051000.1:6719906-6724906 GCA_027704905.1 Muraenolepis orangiensis | reverse complement strand
TGAGTACCTAGGTGTCGTTGGCAGCCAGGCTGTCTGTCTGTCCTCACCGTCTCCTCCAACTACTGCACACTCCTCTGGATGTGCACGCATTCGGCCCAAAGCCATTTACCACCAACATATGACCAAAGTATATTGTTGTACAGTATACAATATTATTAGTTATATAACTCTTTCAAAGGTTTAAGTTTTTTGTCAAATGTCAGTTACATTTTTTTTTCTTTGTCTGTCAAGTTTAAATGAGCCAATCATCTGCAAGTGGCTCCCTTATCCAATTCATCTTTACAAAACGTTAATTTCAAATTGTATGTTAGAATAATTTAATTCCAAGGTAATAAGCCCTAGAAGATGCCTTTTGTTGCTGAAAACAGTTGGCTCTATATGGTGAATAAGTGCACAGATTGGGCGAGGATAGTTGAAGTGAGTTGAATTACGAGGCTTGTAGCACACAAATGATAGATCTCACAATTTGAAGGGGGGATATTTCTTGTGGTTGTCAAGCCACTTATTTATACGTCTGCATCCAGGAGTTGCTTGGACCTGAGCTTGACTCAGCATGAAAACAAAGCAGATGTCCCGAGAGATGTAGTGATGATAGCATTGTTACATCTACTCATACATTGAAATGACGGGGGCATCCTTCCTCTTCTCCAGTAACAGCTAGAAGGCACGGGCCATCAGGCGTTTCCTTCCGATTTCGCTGCAATCACCACAGCAGATGCAGATGGCGTTAGAAGCCAAGGTTCTGGCTGTTCCTCATGCATGCTTGCTTTACTACAGGATCCATGCATCACATGTTGGGTTTAGACTTAATTGTGTGTTTTAAAGTGTTTACTGGTTTTGCGGAGGACCGCAGAGCTAGAGTTAATGATGCGCAGTGGGAGGTCTGTGTATTGTCAGGTGTGCAATTTGTTCCTACCTGAGGTGCTATAACAATGTTCACACCTGGAACAAGTCAGACCCTGGTCTGGTTCTCCAGGACTTCTACTAAACTAAACTCCTGCCGACAGCGTGTTGGCTGGCTATACCTCCAGCCATATCTCAAGAGACCCGATTGGCCACACATTGTGTGAGAGCAGAAAAATAATTGCAGAATCACAGAATTTACTTTCCATTGCTGCTCTCAGGCCACAACTCATACAAAGCTTGGAACTTGCTTCGACTTTATTATTATTATCATTTTGTGGATACATGAATAAGTTAATAAATATACAAATCCCATGAATCCACATCAATAAGAGCTGGCCATTGACTGAGTGAGGCATATAATCAGTGTTAAACATTTGCCAGTGTGAATACTTTGGGCGTTTTAATAAGTACAATAGCACTGACTAGCTATTGAGTTATCGGGCATGGGATAGATTAGTATTCATGTTTGTCGAAAGCTCAGAACATTTGGAAAAGGGTGGACATGAAGAGGCCGATGATGAATTTAATTTCCCACAACACCTGCAGACGCGAAGCAGCAGAATGTTGCCAGTGAAGCCAGTCATTAACAATACATCATCAACAAACCCAAGCAGACAGCTCCATGATCAACCGTTGCCAGGCAGGTTTGGGGTGGAATCAGTGCAGACCACGGCATGGCAATTACGTGAACAGTCTGGATTTCTACGGCTCATTGACCACACGTTTCCTTGACAACGCAAAAAAACAATATGCTCCTAGGGGCTGCCAAATAATGTTTTCATTTTCCTGCTGATTTGCGTTCGATAAAAAGACAATCACTTCACAGATGAAAATAACAAATAGGACAAGTGGTGGTGGTACAAGAGGGAATGAACAACTCCAGGGTTGATCCCTCGCATTATGCACACCCTTGGAACGTTTGTGGACCAATCAGGATATTTGAACGCATTACAAAGTGTAATTTGTGGTGTTGACTGGACTAAGAATGGACTGGAATAATGTGTATGCCATGTGCATACACATTATTCCAGTCTTAACAGAATATACTGGCCGCCTGTGTAAACACAAGGTACCATAGTGTCAGATACCGCGTAGCAGAAGTCCACATTACATGCCGCCTTGATTAAATAGGACAGTGCTTCAGATGAATCCAACATAGCCACCCAAGGCATTTCAAATAGACTGCATTTATATAGTGCTTTTATCCAAAGCTTTTTATCATGCCTCACATTCACCCATTCATACACCCATTCTTCCACTGACGGTGGAGTCAGCCATGCAAGGAGACATCCAGCTGGTTAGGAGCAGTTGGGGAGCAGTTAGGGTGTCTTGCTTAGGGACACCTCGACACTTGGCTAGGAGGAGCTGGTGGATTTAACCAGCAACCTTCTACGGCTCTACCTCCTGAGCTACTGCCGCCCAGTATAACTTCTATTTTAAGTATGGCTCCCATTTAAACAACTGTGTATTGATGTGTGTCACTTGCCTTAGTTTCTGATACTTGATAGTAAATGCATAGAAGAAAAGTCATAAGTCATAATAGTTCTGGTCGGGAACTCCAGCGAGAAAACACACATAAACACACTTATATCCCACTTGACGTCTGACCCTGTTCCTAACAATGTAACGTGCACTACCAGGTGTGGCAGTGTGGGGGCAGCGTGGAGGTCCTTCCCTGTGCCCGGATTGCCCACATCGAGCGGGCCCACAAGCCCTACACAGAGGACCTGACGTCCCACGTGAGGCGTAATGCTCTCAGAGTGGCAGAGGTGTGGATGGATGAGTTCAAAAGCCACGTTTACATGGCCTGGAACATTCCTCAGGAGGTGAGTGACAATCAACACACAATGTGTGATTGTGTTGTTGTGGTCTAAATCGAAATGTGAAGGATTGAATCCTGTTTGTTGGTCACATACATGTAAACACACAGTGGAATTTGTTTCTCTGTATTTAACCCATCCTAGTATTCGGAGCAGTGGGGCAGCTATTTGTATAAACAGCTGCACGGGGAGCCGTGAAGGGGTCTGGTGCCTTGCTCAAGGGCACCTCGGCAGTGCCCATGTGTTATGGGGACATGAACCGGCGACTTTCCGGTTCCCAAGCCAAGTCCCAACAGACTGGGCTATCCTGCCCCCTCTGCCTGGTCATTGATTAAGAATGTGCAGCACTCCCCAATTTCATTTCCACAAGTAGAGTTTAATGTTTTTTAACATATCAAATTGTAATAATTCTGTTCATAAATGACATGACCCCCCCCCCTCCTCCCCCCACAGCACTGTTAATGATTGCTAACCTTCTTAATTAAGGCATTTAAAAAGGCTCAATCATTTATAGTAGAAAAACAGCATGTACAAAATATGCTATACTCACCCATGATACTATTTGGCGTGTGTCAGTGAGTGAAATGCCAAACCCGTTTTACATTTTCAATTGAATCGTGTCCAGCATGTCCATCTTCTTGACCTTTTCCTTTACAATATTTTTGTGCAATAGGTTGTCAGCTTGGTATTAACCCCCCCCCCCCATTCCAATGTCCACATCCCCTCCTGTATTCTACAACGTTAACACACACCTACTGAAAGCTGCCTAGCGACTGATATGCCCCAACACGATGTGTTTACACTGTAGAAAATAGACCTTTATACACTGTAGTGAAAAGGCCTTGATCACAGGTGTGTAATTGTAAACTTTGGGTATTGCCCTAGGGTAACGAATACATGGTCTGCCCTCCTCGCTCGGCAAGTAACACAAAAAGACCTCGGAAAACATGTTTTGTTAATTTCTTAAGCTATAACCACTCCTTACTGTAGCTGCCTAATGAATAGGAATCAGAGGTTATTATTGAAGGCAATGGAGACTGGCACCCAGCCTTCTAGATTGTCAAAACGGTTGAATGTTTAGAAATGGTAGTTTATCTCAAAATGATGGAAAAGCGGGTGAGCTCTGCAGTTCATTACGTATATTTAAATAATCTTGACCTCTAGGTCGCATTCAAAAACTGAAGGATACAAAAAATGGTACAATATCATAAGGGGCTCTTTCAATGGAGGATCTTACAATGTAATGGCCACTAAAATACTTTAATATGATAGATATTAAAACAAGTGTTCATTTTAGATTCCCTCGAGTACTATTTTTACAGGTTGTTCTGTAATGTAATTTTCTTTCAACTCTATATCTGTGTTTCTCGTAATTTCATTATTAGATTTCACCACACACCCAGAATGACTATTTGAATGATTGCCTGAAATGTATTTGATCTTCTCGACGCGCCGTATCCCTGGTTCCTCCTCTCAATTAGACTCATTTGTTTCAGCTGTGGCCCATTTCTGCTTAATTGTTCCACGGTGTCCCTTAATGGCCAACAATCGCATCAAATTGGAAATCTGCAAGGTTTTCCTCCAGCATGCACACACACAGAAAGAGATACGTTGATTCTAACGAGGGGGTTAGGTTGTCCCAGGAGTGGCTGGCTGTGCGCAGCGGGACTGGCTAAGGATTCAATGATGGCAAATATAGAAAGCACACAGAGGTTAGTCACACTGACTGTCAACCGTGGCATCGTTTCCTCAATGTGTTCTTAAGATCTTGTACTGTTTGTGTGTGTGTGTCTGTCTGTCTGTGTGTGCGTGCCTCTGTGTGTGTGTGTGTGTGTGTGTGTGTGTCTGTCTGTGTGTGCGTGCCTCTGTGTGTGTGTGTGTGTGTGTCTGTGTTTGGATTCAGGACTCAGGAATAGACATCGGGGATATCAGCCAGCGGAAGGCTTTGAGGAAGAGGCTGCAGTGTAAGACGTTTCGATGGTATCTGGTCAATATCTACCCTGAGATGAGGACGTACAGCGAGACCATCGCGTACGGAGTGGTGAGTGCCGGCCTTTAATCGCAAGCCACATTTACTGTCGCTAGGGTAGAGGACCCTGCCAAGTCCATTTCCATTCCCAGCTTTTTTGAAAGAGATATTTTCCTGTTTTCAGTAGGATATTGACAAGACTATGACGCTTCATAGTGTCCATCCTTTATATATATATATATATATATATATATATATTCTGTCTCTGTCTCAATATGGATGCCAGATGTATGAGTCCCAACTTG
>CM051000.1:6684906-6712406 GCA_027704905.1 Muraenolepis orangiensis | reverse complement strand
GTCAAACTAACTCTTTCCTCAGAGTTTGTTAGAGGACAGTTAAGCAAATGACATTGCGTGCCAAGGACATGAGAGATTAGTATAAAATGGAATAATGGAATTTATTGGCATACAAGGTACCTGGCGATTAGACACCATCATAAATTATTCTTCATGTAACGATGGATCCATGAAGGATCCATCTGTGTTCCCCCCCCCCCCCACTAGAGTCTAGACACTGGGGTGATATATATATGTATACATACATACATACATACATACATACATACATACTGGCCATCGGCAAACAATGTACTACTCTTGTTAAATGCATGTGGGCTCCTGATTGGTTAAGAAATAAAGGGGAGGGAACTTAGAATGGACAAGAATGTAAATGTGAAGCGACTAGAAGGGGAACGTTAACGTTTGCCTCAACTACCTGCTGAGTTGGTGTTTGCTTGTGGCGTGTTTCAGAATGTGTACTACACCAGTACCCAGCTGCTGCACCTGGGGCTCCTCAGTCCCACCGTCGACGACGATGACAACAAATGCCTGGTCGATGTGAACGGTCGTCCTCGCCTCATCGAGTGCAGCTACGCCGCCGCCAAACGCATGAAGCTGCACTGGCTCTTCACGCAGGTGGGGAAATCCCACACACACACACACACACACACACACACACACACACAAACCAGTGTATATGCTACTGCAAGAGCCCTTTACATACCAAATGTGCAGCTCAGAAGTTTTTTAATTTTTCTTCTTCCAATTGATATTATTTGCTGTCGGAGTAAGGTAAGCACACACAGATTGCATCCGGAGACACACAGGATCAGAGACTTGGTGTCAAGTCTCTTGATACATGAGGACACAGACTGAGGAGCGTTGAGGAGCGGCCAAACAACAATCAGCAATAACAAGAGTGGAGCCTACCGTAAGCTCGTTATCGTCATCGAGTAAAACCAAAAGCGGCGGTTGCTTAGGTCCGGGGGATCGAGTGTCGAGTGTTAGTCCAAAAGCAAAGGGCCTCGGGTTTCATTTGGCTGCAGAAGACTCATTAAGGGCCGACAGCAGCGCCCAGATTGCGAGGAGATTTCACGGCTGGCCGAGTTCATCCCGTTGCCGTATGCCAATGTGGACTAAATACTCTCTCTGTCTCCCTCTTATCAGCCTCTTACAGTCGCATTCCCCCAAGCAAAAGCCACAATTCGAATACTGGGT
The DNA here is from genome assembly GCA_027704905.1 of Muraenolepis orangiensis. Classification (NCBI taxonomy): domain Eukaryota; kingdom Metazoa; phylum Chordata; class Actinopteri; order Gadiformes; family Muraenolepididae; genus Muraenolepis; species Muraenolepis orangiensis. Next base: position 6,711,206 of record CM051000.1, on the reverse strand, counting down.
TTGTTTTGGGGTCTTTCAGTGTCCACACATGGATTTGTATCAGAAGAGAACATTTGAATGTATAAAAATGTTATATATATTAAACAATAATGCACAATATTCATATTACATTTGTTTATTGATATGGCCGAAAGAGCATGTTATAAATAGGGCATTCGGGGTGGAGAACCCTGGGTGGACATCTTGCGTTGTATGAATCCCCATGCTGGAGGAGACCGGCATGTAGAGTGTGGGAGTGAAGACTGCTACGAGAGACAGGTGGAAAAGGGAGTTTAAAACACAGGTGGTTAGTGGTAGGTATCTTTATCTCCCGAACTTAAGTTTCTAGGACTCTCACTTTTACGAAGCAGATGGTTACTCGCATAAGATGCTGTTGACAGGTGAAGCACAGCCCACTGGAACTTCCTCCGCTTGATGAGGAGTTGTTTGCCAGTTGCACCAGTGAGCCAGTTTCCACGGTGTGTGAGAAAGAGCAGTAAGGCATTCATCATTGATGCCGTTGCTGAAGTGTTTCACTCAAACGGAAGAAGTCTGCTGTGATGAAACGTGAGCATCTTAAGGGAGCGGGGTATCATCCCCGACTCGGCGGGTTTCAAAATGAAGAAAGAAAAAAAAAAAGAGGAAAAGCAAGACTATCAGTCATCCGCAAACTCAAAATACAAAGTCTAACTACATGTGAACATGCTCAAGCTAAGATATTAGTTATGCTTGGTTGGTTGTTGTGGAAGTGTGTGGGGAAGAAGGGCTTACAGTTTGTTTGTTTTTAACAGCACATTGTGACTAGTACTATTATCACTGTTGCCAGTTTGAATGTGCATGTTGAAATTAAAGATGTAGAGAAAGCAGGGATTTTCATAGAACAGGGTGCTGTAGAAAGGCACGACAAAATTTAAAACTGGTGCTACATGACCAGAGAACAACAGTTGGAACCACAGCCCTAGAGAACTGGTGCTACATGACCAGAGAACAACAGTTGGAACCACAGCCCTAGAGAACTGGTGCTACATGACCAGAGAACAACAGTTGGAACAACAGCCCTAGAGAACTGGTGCTACATGACCAGAGAACAACAGTTGGAACCACAGCCCTAGAGAACTGGTGCTACATGACCAGAGAACAACAGTTGGAACAACAGTCGTAGAGAGCTGGTGCTACATGACCAGAGAACAACAGTTGGAACAACAGCCCTAGAGAACTGGTGCTACATGACCAGAGAACAACAGTTGGAACAACAGTCGTAGAGAGCTGGTGCTACATGACCAGAGAACAACAGTTGGAACAACAGTCGTAGAGAGCTGGTGCTACATGACCAAAGGAACAACAGTTAGAACAACAGCCCCTAGAGAACTGGTGCTACATGACCAGAGAACAACAGTTCAAAGGACAGCCCTAGAACCGGAATAAGTCTGCCGAACAAATTTACGAAACTGTAGGCTGGTACAATCGAGGAGAATATACCATTGTTAATTAGCATATACTACCCACATTGTAATGATACAAAGCTGGTGTCAAATCAAGTATTCCTTTTACATGTGGTTATAATGGGGAGACATAGCATGACCCATTTACTTAATAATTGCTCGAACATTAGGAATAGAATGCATTTAAAGTACCGTACAAGCAGCAAGCGTCACATTGACCGCCCAGCATGACTTGACCACTCGTGTCATTTCTGCATCCACATGTAGAGCAGTCGAGTGCTTGTCTATTTCATGTTACCGCCTTGTGCTGTAACAATGTCCCATGTCTCCATGCTACTGAGTTACTTGGCCTTTGGCTAGCTGCCCTTTGCCAGTGTTTTTTTTTTTAATGAGGAGACTCTGTGGAAGAGACCCTGACTTTCTCAGATCTCCCAATGGCGTCTCACTGTATATTCAGAAATCCAATTCAGCTTTCAAATTCGGTTGGATTTTCATGACTGTTCTTTTTGTTTATTTTGTGTGTATGTGGCCTCAACTTCATAATGAATCTTTCATCGTTATTCCCTGAATATTTCAGCAACACCTGGAGGATGTTTTACCTTTCACCTCGAGAGAGATATGCAAACGGTGTGTGTGTGTGTGGGGGTGGGGGTGGGGGTGGTCTCTCTCGAACTGAGGGGCAGCAATATGAAAAGTGCTTTTATGTAAAACCCTGCTATTACGACGGTGTGTTCCTGGAGCACGCTGTTACATTACAAGAGGAGTCAAAACAAAGAAGGTTATGATGTCAGCAGCTAATTGCATAGAGATGGGATGTGTCTAGTTTTGTTTATTCTGCAGTCAAATATGCTGCACGCATCGGTCAGTCAATTATGTAAAGACAGACTGGTCATACACACACACACACACACACACAATCTGGTGTGTCATCTTCTATCTTCTTGACATGGTTGTCATGGTTTTATACATGCTGCAGTACATGGTTCCGTTCCGTTTTCAGGAAGATTATTCATGCAAACTGAACTCTTATGTAGCTGCAGTGGTTCTGCAGGATCCAGACCACCTGACCTGATTAACCGGACATCTGCCACTGGTCTGCTCTCATAACAAATACATGTTTTGGATGAATTACATTTTTCTGTCTTTTTCTTCTTATGCAAAATGACAGTCACAAAGCAAGGGATATGATGGGGAGGATGTGCACGTTGTGTGGATGTGAACTCTGTGTGGATGTGAATGTTGTGTGGATGTGAATTGAATGTTGATGTGAGTGTCGTGTGGCTGTGCTTTAATTGTGAATGTTGTGTGGATGTGCGTGTTGGGTCTGGAGGCCATGCTGCAGTCATCTGGCAGGGCCAGGGCGCCTTCCCAGGTGAGCCGGCTAGATGACCGCTAAGCAGCTTTTTGCCAAATCCGAGAGGGCTACTATTTCTCCGCACAGAAGGACACCGTCTGCTACACATTTATTACCTTGTTTGTTTGTTTTATATATTTCAGGGAGGAGCCATTCAGAACAAGAAGTCAAAAAGATGCCTGGAGCTGGTGGAGAGTGACGAGAACGAGTTTGGGTACCATCTGGCTCTCCAGAAGTGTACGGGGCAGAAATGGTCCATCACCAACACACTGCTTACCAGTTCCTTAAGATGAGCCTATGGTGTGTGTGTGTGTGTGTGTGTGTGTGTGTGTGTGTGTGTGTGTGTGTGTGTGTGTGTGTGTGTGTGTGTGTGTGTGTGTGTGTGTGTGTGTGTGTGTGTGTGTGTGTGTGTGTGTGTGTGTGTGTGTGTGTGTGTGTGTGTGTGTGTGTGTGTGTGTGTGTGTGTGTGTGTGTGTGTGTGTGTGTGGTCATCATACTGTCCACCATGATGTCCACACGGTGACATCATATGATAAATGTTAAACATTGTATTTCCCTCTCAGGGTCAGCGTTAGCTGGCTCCTCCTGTCTTTGGGGATCTGGTGTGTAGTTGCTCTTATGTTTTGATATGTTTTAGACTTGGAAGTCTAAATTTGTTCCCATACTCCTGCTTGTCATTGCTACTATGTAGCAAGTTATAAACAAAACAAATGGCTGTAAATGTTTTGAATTCTGGTCTCTTTTTTAATTAGTTGAGGTTTTTTGTGTCTCAGGTTTCTACGTAGTTTTATAACCCAATTAAGGTGTACAATAAAAAAAATTAAAAAGGCATACAAGTTGGGAGTACACTGTATTTTCTAAGTATGATTATTCAGATTATTTATAATATATAGTAATAAAAGACTAAAAACAAATTGAGTATATTAATTTTTTTTTATTCAAGTGCGACAGCACACACACACACACACACATACACATACATTACACTACACACATTTAGCAGAAGCTTTTGTTCAATAACGACTGCGAGTGCATTCATCATAGGTAGGCAATCAAACTACTAGTCTCCAGAAATCATAAGTGTATTTCATTACAAGAGCAGAACCAGTGCCCAGGTTAAAGTCCAATTACTTGGCTCCCTAGATTTTTGAAGAAGAAGGAAGTACATCAAACAGGGGGCAATGACATATTGTGAAGCCAATAACAACAAGAAGCTAATAAGAAAAAGCTAATAAACAAGTGCTGGCAAAGAAATACAGCCAGAAAGACAGTCTCATGTAATGTGTATTCATACCCATGAATACACAAAGACAAGGATAAAAGGGTAGGTCACACTGTAATGACCAAAGTGAATCAAGCCCTATTTCTGCTCTCAGTTGTGCATCTGGGGAGATGATGCAGGTCTCTACCATGCCAGACCTAATTACTATCCACGTCCAGCCATTAAATATACACGGAAAAACCTACTTTCATCACAAGAGCTCCTTCACCAACCAACTCACCATGTGGGCCATATGCTGGTCTTAGATGAGGTCATAACCCCCCCCCCCCCCCACACACACACACACGTAACAGCTTTGAGTGCCTATATGTATATATACCGGTAGTACGCTCTATCGTTCTATATAACTTCTATTCATGATGTGCCTGCTGCTTCTGCGTGCTCATATTGACCCCGGTTTTTTAATGTTGATGTTTTGCCACAAATCAATTTTAAACATTCATACTGTGGTTTATTTTGTTATTACTGTGGCATATTTCAGCTTCTAGTCTTTGATGTGTATAATAATATGTATGCATATGTTTTTGGTTTGTTTGTTATTTACATTTAAACATTCCCTGTATGAAAAGCGTTTAAGAATATGATTTCAAGATGCAAGATGCTTTTATTTGCCATCTGCAACAAGTACAATGGAATGCTTACTCCCCATTCCCTCCCCAGTATGAACAACAATACTATACAACAAAACGATGCTATGCAATACTATACTTTAAACAACAATGTATACTACCTACGATATACTATACTATATACAATAAACAGCACAATTATATAACATACTACACTGTCCACTATGACTTTTGATGAGTACACTTATATGGTTGTACATCCCCATGATTTTGAACACCCATTCCATCCATAATACATAATACTAGTACCTTTATTTGATTAGTTAAAAAGTTAAAACTGCATACAATTCAGTGGAAATCGTTACACAGTCTTCTTCATGGAAATAATGTGAAGGTAGTTAGTAGGCTATGCAGGTTGTACCCTGAAGGGATGTTCCTCTCGCTTCTTCTTCCAACGAGACGGGCCGATTCCTCAAACGTCTCGTTTGAGGAATCGGTGCAAGGGTAGCCATGATAAAGCCATTGCAGTGTTCATGAGAAAACGGAAGCTTTAGCTGCAAGGTGTGCGTCACCTTTATTAAGTGTACGTACCCTGAACCCTCAAATAAATCACTGGATGAGCATTTGATGCAGTGGTTGAATGCTGCGTGTATTGACAATACGTTCAGCTGCTACCTGTACCACTTGGTGCCATCGATGCATTTCTGTTTGATTTCATACGTCAAACTACAGACTAAACTGATTGCTGATGCCGATTGGCCATGTGAAATAGCTGGTTCATTTATAGATTACAGGGGGATGTTAACACCCCACTGTAATAGAAAAGTATTATAAATGGAAAGTTTTGGGAGGGGAGGGGGGGGGGGTATACAAGGTGTATATGAGGTGTTATCTATTGCTTTGTATTCTGTCTTTTGGGCTGCAACTGTAAACAAACCAAAATAAACAAAATAAACCTTCCAGGACAGAAACAGGAAAATATATTCTTTGCAAGAATGCAGGGGAATCCGGGCTGGAATGACAATGCCGCAAAACTTACTTCATGCAGCTTTTCTTGAAAAGCTGTAATGAATGTCTCTGTGTCGTCTTCGGAGCACATTGTTCTCTGTAGCGTGTCTACATGTATACGATACAGCGGATAAGCAGATGCGTGGTAGATGTAAGGGGAAGGCAGAAAGGATGATGTGTAGCCAATCAAGTCATTAAGTGTGCGTCTCAGCCGTGCTGTGAGCCAGCTGAGCGCACAGGGGGTGTGAAACAGCGGCTCGTCACACAACCTAACATTTGACTTTGTTGCTAAATGTAAGCGTTAATTTCCTTTAAAAATTGTTCCTGTTGCCATAGCTACATGTTCTATCCGTGAATTTCCAGTCGAAGCCTATAAACAGAACAAGCCCTCGTTTGCACTGTGATGCTCCCTCTTGGCAACTACACAACGTTTGGTAGTGGTGCTGTTGTGTGTCAAGAATGAATCTTTGATTGCAGGCCTGAAGAACATCGTGCCAGCAAAAACCTTTTTACCTTTTGGCATTTCACCAGGTCTCCTTGCAAATGGCAAATGCACTGCATTTAACTTGTGCACTGAACAAGAAATGTCTTCGAAGTTACTTGATTTTAACGTCGTCCGACAGGATCACAATGTGGCCACCTGACATAATTGTTTTTTTTCAATTAATTATTGCTTGTCAAATCGAAATATTTCATTCACATTAGACCTAATTGATTTAACATATTAGTCAGTTACCGTGATGTTATTCAATGGTATTATGTAACTTTGAAGCAATGTCCCTGGTACCCGAGTTAGGTATGCTAATCTAACTTAATTTGTTAAAGTTAACTCAAATGTATTGTAGACACGGGTTCCATGTTTTAAGTGTGTGCAAATACATAATCCAAAATGTTAAAAAGGCAAAGAGTCTGAGTTCCTTCCTAAATGTTTGTTATTTTGAGTATCAATACATACATACATACTTCAAAACCTCTCTTTGGTACTTCAACCTCTTCAGAATGACCAAGACATTTATAATCCCAGTAGTATAACCTTACAGTAGATTTAAAAGTGCAAATAAAAACTGTACAAATAGTGCATTCCAAGCATTCCAAGAGCAAATACACAACAAACTGTTCACAGAGGTACACCAAATATGACACAAAGTGAATACGTCAAATATGAGCTAGTGCTTTGTTATTAACTTTACTCCCGTGGGTATCTCTGCGTACACCATTTCACATGTTCAATAGTATTTTCCAAGTGGATTTACAAACCAATAAAACAAAAAATATATCAACCCTGCGTCAACCATTTCCCCCTGAGGAATAAACAGAAAATAGATCAAGGTAAACCTCGCATACGCTGTTGTCAAAGAGGATTCAAAGCAAATACAAAATACTGCAGCTATTTTTTTTTTTTCAATTTGTTCCAACCCAGACCTTCTACTTACAACAGTGGATTTGACAAGAGAAACATAAAAGCCTGTCCAACTGGTATAACAATACCCAAGATGCCTTTGATGCCAGTTCAAATGTCGAAAGGTTTATCACCGGCAGCGCAGTCTGACCCCTTCACTGAAAAGAGTGTGAGAGACTGCACTCACTCTCTTTAGAGTGAGGGCTTTGTTAGAAAGTGTATCTCCACCCAGCTCCGTGGAAATCTTTTGGGCTACCGCAACAGTATAGAGGAGTCCAGCTCACCTCAGTTTGCCTAACTGAGGTTCAGGGCATACATTGGTCCAAAAACAGCATAGCAGGCGCTAATAGTACATTATCCACATCAATGTACATTTAGAGACATTAAGTAACTACAGTCGAACATTTAGCAAACAAATAGGGGTTTCAGCTGACATTTAAATCACGTGAACTCTGTCTTGGCTACCACACTGCCAGTCATGCTTTTACCATCATATTGGCCACTGAAAATGCGCGTGGACAGAGCAGGTATTCCCATATGTATATGGGAATGGGGAGGAAGCTTTCCATTGTACTTGTTGCATATGGCAAATAAAAACATCTTGAAGCTTGAATGTTGAAGGTATGTGGAAAGCGAGAACTAATCCAAAATTATTTGACTGGTAGTGATCCAAAAGCTTAGACCTCATTAAGACAGTTTCTGTGCCCCCCTTATACATACTCCACATTCCCTGCACCTATCAAGATAGTCATTAAAGCTCCAATCTGTTTTTGTCCAATCAGACAATTCAGATATCAATAAAAAGGTCAACTTCAATGCCAACATGATGGAAATCTGCTATCACTTCCTAATTAATTGGTATTTAAATACAAGGACTAACAACTAAATATGTTTTTATATTGTCTGATGCTGTTAAAGGCTTGTTAAGAATGCCAACGTTTTTTCGGCAAAGCAAGTCTATATGTTTAGTATATATATATATATATATATATATATATATATATATATATACTAAACATAATTGATATTTTCCATCTATAACTCTTCAATTATTTACGTAAATGTACCTCAGAAAGTCAGATGTAAGCAGATGTAGAGCTATAACAGCAACACCAATGAAAATTAGTAAAAGAGTACTAAGGCCTTTGACTGTATATAATGATGGATAAAAGAATAATCTTTAGAATAAGATAGGTAAACTCACTGGATTGCCTCAATTAATTAAAAAGACCACATACAAATATAACAAAAGCACAAAGCAAAGACTTTGAACAGACCTTCAACAGGCTTTGAAGTAATTATGCTGTAATCAGGCGCAATGTTGGACGCAACGGTAAGCTTTAAATCATTTTTAATCCAGTATGAGTCCGGCATTAAGAAAACCGCTTTATTCATTTGAATACTTTATGGCTGCCTTTTTTTTTTTCAGTGGGCACATGTGAGTAAGACTATCCCTTGAGAAATGGTTGTAGTTTGCACAAAGCATTTCATTGGCAGTACTGTGAAGCATGATAAATAAAACCAGACACACTCCTACACGCCTACTCCTTTTTTAATTGGTTTGGTAAGCGTTGCCACTGGACTTTGTGAGGCGAACCAAACAATGCTAACAAACGGCTCGCGGTCAAGCGGGTCGCTCGTCTAAACACTCAACAAATGGATTCCTGGTTTTCAGACAATGCGTACAAATATCTACGTATATGTATGTATTTATATTGTTGACAAAGGTGTTTTTTTTAATAATATTTTAGTGACAGAATGTCACTAAAATATTTACATAACAAAAAACAGGCACACAGAGTGTATAATGTTTATATAGAATATATTATATTTCCGGTGGTAACCAAACTCAATTACATTGATTTCACTTTTCAATTCAATCCATTTCAATCAATGTGAGAGAAACTAGTACATGCAGCATTCTCCATAAATGACACTTATTATTACATTACTGGATCGGTGCCAAAATATTGCTAACAGACAAACAAACAAACAAACAGACGAAACACGATTGAAAACATAACCTCCGGTCCGTCTTTGATGGCGGACGTGATTAATATCACGAAAATGTTTGGAAAGGAACGCAACCTGAGCTCAGAAAGAACGTGATACCTAGATAGAAAGAAAGAAAAACAAAGAAAGCAGAAAGAAGGAGATTAAAAGTGAAAATATATAATTTATGAGTCCAATAGAGTCCAATAGTCCAGTCGTATATCTATTGGCTACACTTGGCCATGAGAATGCCAGTGCACACACCACAATAGGATCTAATCCTCTCTAAATGACATGGAAATCCATCAATAACCTACTTATGAATGACCCCTAAGAGTTCATTTGGAGGAATGTCATGGAGGAGATTGCTTGCCATATTAAAAACCCCGCCCAGCTTTATTTATGTTTGAACCACCAATCCTTCAGTTTGCTCAACGATGTTTGTTGTGAAGCTGGACCACCCTTTATTGGTCCTGTCACTCTCTGGACTTGTGTTTACTGAATAGGTTGAGTGTTTGGAATGGCTTTCTTATTGCATGAATACTATATAGGTTTCATGTTTGTTCTTGAGATGGTTTGGGACACACGCCATCATGCTTTGTTCACTTTGTGTTCTTTTGGATTCAAGCTTGCCAATAGATGCCAATGGAGAGATTGATACGTCTCTCTATCAGTGTGTGTGTGTGTGTGTGTGTGTGTGTGTGTGTGTGTGTGTGTGTGTGTGTGTGTGTGTGTGTGTGTGTGTGGTTTGTCTATAGTTTGTATAGTTGACTATACAACCTGTAATGTATCGTATTGTATGTAACACCATGGTATTCACACATGTACAATGTATTATACCACCTCCACATGGTATACATGGTACATGGTAACACCTGTACACATTTGCATGGTGTTTACACCTGTACCTGGCATTAATACTTGTACATGGTAACACCTGTACATGATAACACCTGCACATGGCAACACCTGTAAACATGTACATGGAATTAACACCTGTACATGGTTTTAACACCTGTACATGGTATTAACACCTGTACATGGTTTTAACACCTGTACATGGTTTTAACACCTGTACATGGTATTAACACCTGTACATGGTTTTAACACCTGTACATGGTATTAACACCTGTACATGGTTTTAACACCTGTACATGGTATTAACACCTGTACATGGTATTAACACCTGTACATGGTATTAACACCTGTACATGGTATTAAAACCTATACATGGTAACACCTGTACAGATGTACATGGTATTTACACCTGCACATGCTATTAACACCTGAACATGGTATAAACACCTGTACATGGTAACACCTGTACATGATATTAACACGTTATTACGTGGTAATAACACCTTAGGTAACACCTGTACAAGGTAACACCTTCATATGATATTTACATATGTACATGGTAACACATGTGCATGGTAATAACACATGTACATGGTACATGTACATGTACACAGGGGGCGGCAGGATAGCTCAGTCTGGTGGGACTTGGCTTGGGAACCGGAAGGTCGCCCGGTTCAAGTCCCAGAAACACCTGGGCACTGCCGAGTTGCCCTTGAGCAAGGCACCAGACCTCTACACTGCTCCCCGGGCGCTGTATATACAATAGCTGCCCACTGCTCCTAATACTAGGATGGGTTAAATGCAGAGAAACACATTTCACTGTGTGTGTACATGTATGTGAGCAGCTCCTCGACTTCAGAATCCATACCTTTTGTTGGCAAACCCATGACCCATGTGCTGATATTGGGTAGCCTGGGGCCATAAACACCACCTAGCTGTGAGGGAGTCTCCAGCTCGTAGCTATGCAAGAAGGAGAAGAGCCAAGCAGCTAGCACAGTATTGCACCGTGTCAGCAGTGAGGGGCATAAGTGTGCAGAACAGAAGACAGGATAAATTACGTATGACGTTTGTAGTGGGGCTGAACATTTTGAATTGCAAATATAATATATTGCAAATTTATTAGAGAATCAAATTTGAGTATCCCCATGCTATTTCCCCTTTCAATGCAAATATTACTAGACCTTAGCAATGACAATGTTTCATGGTGCTCAAGGATAGTGGACGTGTATAAAGGGTTAGGGTTAGTGTAGGGTAACCCTAAACCTGGTATAATGGTAATCAAATTCTATATGCCGGTATTCTTTTTAAAATAAAAATAGATTTTGCTGGCATTTTTTATTTTTTTTAAAAACACTAACTTGATTGAACTGACTCGGGTTACAAACCAGTTCCAATTTCTTTGGAAATCATTGCACCACAAAAAAAAAAAATCTGAATCAGCACAATTCTAACCGATATCAACATCATCAAAGTAACAAGGTGATGTGTCTTCATCTAGTGCTCAACCGCAAACAATGTCACACACACTGCTCTGTAGGTTAAAGGCGAGAATCATCTTTCATCATAAGCTGTAGGAGGACGTGGCCATGGACACAACAATGATTAAGGATAGTGTGATTAATGCTACACTGTTACCAAAGGTACCAAGGTGACCAGGTACTCTCCTCTTTTTTTTCTTTTATCTATCTTATCTGTCTTATCTTAATCTATTGTAACTATTAAATTATTTGACTGTGTGTGAAATTTTACCCTGTCTGTAAAGCGCTTTGGGTGTCCAGAAAAGCGCTATAAGAAATGGAATGTATTATTATTATTATCAATATTATTATTAATAGAGGAAGAGGGCTAGGCAAGTCATCTATCTATCATCATCTAGCCGAGTGTAACTCTTTGGTAATATGCTAATCTGATCACCTACCGGTATATATATATATATATATATAGAAAACAACAACAACCAACCCTATAGCAGCATGGATCCGGTCTGAGGAAAGAAAGGATTGGACAGGATCGAAGTGCTGAGGACATAGAAGCAGATGTGCGTGTGTGTCTCAGCTTTGAACCGGTAATGACTGGTTATTCCCACCCCACACTTCAGGCGTCAGGCCCCCACCTGAAGTCCCATTTTCTAAAAATGCCTGATATTAGGTCTAGGATTCGCCATATGGTTGAGCCTTCATTTATCAGCATTACCTTCAAGGGTTATTTTCCTATCATACTGTATATAAAAACCAAATGGTGGTTTGTTGAATCCTTGATGCATTTTTGGTATTTGGTATTTTGGTATGTCTCTGAAATACTCATTTTCAATATTTCAAGGTGAAAATTTGTTATCTGCGTGCTGCTTTTTTGTTGATTGGTTACACTTAAGCCAATGTCAGTGAGCCGTTGCGCGAGGCGTGGATGTCTATAAACCAAGGACAGAATCAAGAGTTATGGTTTTCCACGATTCAACATTTTAATTGGAGGTCGATGGCCCCCATGCTAATTCAGACCATTTCTGTCTGAAACATTAATGGATTTTATGCTGCCTTTTGAGAAGCTGCACAAAGTCACACCCTCCTTTTGCATTAACATTCTTTAACTTTCATTAATTTTTTTTACAATTACTGGATTACTGGTGTCCTCTCTCAGTCACGCGTATTATTGTGAGTGGGCAGTAAAGGAGAAAGGGAACTGTGAGTGTGTCTGTGCGGGTGAGAGACATCACCTGCACATCATGTCAGCCCACTAGTCGAACACTGTGCCTTGGCACTCCTTCACATCACTGTGAGGCATTGATTGAACTCAAACCAGTAAGACTGAGAGAGCGGGAGCGAGAGCGAGAGAGCGAGAGCGAGAGCGAGAGCGAGAGCGTGTAGTACCCTTGTTTGCTTGCCTGCTGCAATGGCATTATTGTGTGGTAAGCGTTATATATATATATATGATAGCTACACAGAGACAAGGATACCTCCATCCTTCAGTCATCCTCTCACCCTAACATTTGTGTCCTCATTTCAGAACATTTGATATTTTGTGTAATTTTACACATCACTTTATGTTTTTAGTTTACATGATTATAACATAGCCTTAATCTTAATATCATGATAATGTGTGACTGTGAGAAAAGAAACAACTTAAATAAAGAAGGAAGAAAAGAAAGAATAATTAATTGTAACTGGAATCATTGCAATTGTAGCCCCAATAGCTTGGGACTGTGAATTGTGAAAAATAAACCGGGAGTCAATTTCCAAATTTCCAACCCCCCGACACAAACACACACACACGCACGCGCACACACACACGCACACACACGCACACACGCACACAACTTGAAAGCCTTAGAACACTTCAGTCCTAAACCTGTTAATTGAAAACACTGTGCTGCCCGACCACAGGGGGGGGGGGGGGGAATCATCAACATTTCGTTCATCATTACTGAAACAATCTAACTTTTTTAATTATTTGAATCTATCTAATCTATTTAAACTCCTTCCTCCTGTGTGTGTGTGTGTGTGTGTGTGTGTGTGTGTGTGTGTGTGTGTGTGTGTGTGTGTGTGTGTGTGTGTGTGTGCGTGCGTGTGTGTGTGTGTGCGTGCGTTTGTGTGTGTGTGTGCGTGTGTGTGCATGTGTGTGTGTGTGTGTGTGTGTGTGTGTGTGCGCAAGCATGCGTGCGTGCACACGTGCACACGTGCGTGTGCGTGCGTGCACACGTGCACACGTGCGTGTGCGTGCGTGCACACGTGCGTGTGCGTGCGTGCACACGTGCGTGTGCGTGTGCGTGTGCGTGCATGCACGCATGCATGCGTGCATGTGTGTATGCGTGCGTGCGTGCGTGCATGCGTGTGTGTTTAAACATATTGAACATATAGAGAGCTATAGGTTCAACTTGTATATTGGTACCTAACATGTGACGATAGTGTGTATATGTGCCGGACTGCAGCATGTAATCGACTGATATGAAGTTGGATGAAAGCTCCTCTCGTGCTCACGAGGGGTTGTTGTTCTTATTACCGCCACATGTTGGCAGAAAAAGATAGAAACCGGCATATTGATTGAGCTCTTGCAGTTTTGAGCCAATACAGAAGCCAATATCCAAAACAAGTGTTGAAGTAGAAAATGTCTATAAATAAATGACAAAAGGACTACTATTACTCCATGAAAATGTGCTTGGTTCTTGTTCTAGAAAATGTCATTGCAGTTTGTATAACTATGAACATGATCTGCACTATCTTGTCCGATATTAAACACTTGTGGTTGATTTAGCCGTTGAGACTGTTGTTTGACTGTGTCCAATGTCATAATATCTTTACATTTATGTTTGTGGAGTGTGTGTGTGGATGGTGGATGGTGCTGCCACTTTCACTTTCATAACACATGTCATTAACATTACACATACATACTTTGCTGGACTTTCAGGACTCATCACAGTTACTGTACTGTACTGCACAGTATTCATGATGCTGCTGCACTACTGGCACTTGCTTTTGAAAGATTTTAGTAGTCCCCCCTTGGTCGTGTCATCAGCCGGCATGGAATATCTTTCCATTGCTATGCTGATGACACACAGCTCTCCATCAGAACAAACCCAACCCCCTCTGCAAGGTACCTCTGCCATCATCCAACATAACCACATGCCTGGAGGAGATAAAGGTGTGGATGAAGCACAACTTCCTTCAATTAAACAGCTCCAAGACTGAAGCCATTCTAGTTGGCACTCCACATCAGGTCCTTTCATCCTCCATCACCAGCATCACCTTCTCAGAACATTTCACTCTCATCAACTGTCACCAATCTGGGTGTTAAAATGGATCCTCACCTGACCTTTGAGGCCCACATCAAACAAACATGCAAGACCTCCTTCTACCACCTCAGAAATATCACTAAACTCCACCCCACACTCAGTCTGTCAGATGCTGAAAAGCTTGTCCGCCTTTGTCTCCTCCAGGCGAGACTACTGTAACACACTTCTCATTGGGATTCCTTCCAAGAACATCCAGAAGCTGCAATACATCCAGAACAGCGCTGCTAGGATCCTGATGAGAGTGCGGAAGTATCACACATCACGCCCATACTCAAATCATTGCACTGGCCCCCGGTCTCACTCAGGATTGACTACAAAATCACCCTCTTCACCTATCAGTGCATTCATGGAAATGCTCCCTCATACATCAAAGAACTTCTCACCCCACAAACGAGGAGCCTAAGCTCTGAAAAGGCAAACCTCCTCCTTCCCCCCAGGACCAAACTGAAAACCATGGGAGACCGAGCCTTCTGCTCCGCTGCTCCGAGACTGTGGAATGCCCTCCCAAACCAGCTGAGGACACCACAGACTGTGGGATGCCCTCCCAAACCAGCTGAGGCACCACAGACTGTGGGATGCCCTCCCAAACCAGCTGAGGGCACCACAGACTGTGGATGTTTTTAAAAAAAGGCCTAAAAACACATATTTTTAGAATAGCCTTTCACTAGATTTTTAAAAAACCCCACTGGTTGCCATGCCGGCGTAAACGTCGCTGCTTTTATTCTGTTGTTTTATTTAAACCATTTTTACTCTGTAGCACTTTGAGTTTTGCCCACGCAAATTAAAAGTGTGCTTATAAATATAATTTATTATTATTATTATTAGTAAAAAAAATATATATATATAATTTTTATTTTTATGGTGTTTTTGATATTAATACTGCGGGAGGGAATGGGGAGTAAGCATTCCTACATACAAATTGCCAATACAAATCTTGTATCTTGTATCTTGTATCTTGGTCTGATAGACTGTTAGACTGATCAGAGTCTGGGGCTGGGTAAAGCAACACACCTGTGGTCCTTGGTAATCAAGGCCCACAGGTTAAACCATCACCACACATCAGACATCACACACACTCGAGAGGAAGGCTAGCATCTACCACCTGCTCTGTTTGCTTAAACCATGTCAGAACGTACAGTAAACCAGATGACTCATCTCACTCGGTCCTTGTCATTGTGAGGAGCCCTGAAGAAGCCCCTTTAATTGCACGTGGCAGTGTCACTTGCTACACTGTTGGCCGTTGTGTGGGCCTTTGGTCAGCATTTTGTTGCATACTATATGTTTTTGTCTCCACCTTTCTTGTATCGTTTTCCATATCTTGTGTAGCTTGTCTCCGCTGCCTCATGCCATAC
The DNA here is from genome assembly GCA_027704905.1 of Muraenolepis orangiensis. Classification (NCBI taxonomy): domain Eukaryota; kingdom Metazoa; phylum Chordata; class Actinopteri; order Gadiformes; family Muraenolepididae; genus Muraenolepis; species Muraenolepis orangiensis. Next base: position 6,695,188 of record CM051000.1, on the reverse strand, counting down.
AGGTTGCTCCTTTGGGCTTCTTCCAATGACAAGGTCAAGAATGGTGAGTAAGCATTCCATTGTACTTGTTGCAAATGGCAAATAAAAAGCTTGTATCTTGTACCTTGAAAGCAATTGTTGAACAAGCAGAGCAGATGATACATGCTGACATGCTAGCATTCCCGAGTGTGTGTGGGGTGATGGCTGGTGTAAGCCGTGGGCCTTGATTACCAAGGAGGAACCCACAGGTGTGCAGCCTCACCCAGCAGCCCCTGAGTCTAATCAGTCTGACTGGGGCCAGGTGAGGCTGCCACTAAAGCCAGCCACCAACCACACACACTACACACTACACATCTTGTTAATGGACAACATCTTTGTCCATCGCCTTCCAGCCGTTGAAAGTAATGACAATAATCCATTAAAGGAATAAAATGTGACAACGACATGTTTGTAAACCAGTGAGACAAGCAGCCAACGTTAAAACTGATTGACTTTGGGTTGTCGCTATCTCTGATGTCAAGCGTGATGATGACTCACAGGCCCTGCACTACAGGTGAGATGATATGTGTGTGTACCTGTTCAGTCATTGATGGGTTGTTGGTAGGGGTTCTTTACATTTCAAGTTTTGGCCAACCCTGTGCACAACCAATTCCCCATTGGGGGCAGATAAAGCTCTATTAAATGATATTGTACTCTAGCTCTATTCTATTCTACCTCTGTTGGTGAAGGTGGATTGGATACTGTAACTGTTGTCAAGGGTCATGTCACCTTCATGTGTATGGGATGTTCATCTCATATAGTATTGTGGAAACATGGCGGTACTACGTGTGTATGTCTCTTCTCCCCCTCAGGACTCCACAGGGTTGTCTTGGGCAGGACCTCTAGATCAGTGGTTCCCAACCTGGGGGGCGCGCCCCCCTTGGGGGGGCGCCAAAGATCGCAGGGGGGGCGCCAGGCCTCAGATGATTTGAGGCCTAATATCATATTTCGATTTTTTTTTTATTTTATTTTTTTTACATATAATTGTAACGCAATACATGATTGTCGCTAAAAGCCTTGTCTCTACATTACAATAAAATATAGAAATTTATTGATTAATTAATTTTAATAAAAATTCTACAAATTAATCTGATACTCCTCCGATTCGCGCCAACATTGACGTTACTGTGTCAGCTTCCGTGGTAGTAACAGTTTGCTGTGCTTGCTAGCTAGCGACCAACTTCATAAGGTGAATATTTTGTCTAAAAATGTCTGAAAAACGTAAAGGAGATGACAGCTCATCTGCAATCAAAAAGAAAATGAGGACCTACCTAGAGAGCTATCTTAACTTAGGTTTCATGGAGGGAACGGACAAAACCCGCCCAGAGTGTGTGATATGCAGAGAGAAGCTAGCCAACGACAGCATGAAACCCTGCAAAATGAAGAGACACCAACAGACCATGCACCCAGAAACGGTCGGGCGTGATCGGGACTTTTTCATAAAGAAACAACAGTTTGTTAGGGCTGGCAGCGATGTACAGAAGGCCACCGAGGCCTCTTTTGAATGTGCACTTTTAAAAGCAAAGGCAAAGTCCGGGGGGGGCGCAAATTCCAACAGGAGTCATTTGGGGGGGCTCTGGGTGAAAAAGGTTGGGAACCCCTGCTCTAGATGACCTCATAGACATTCTTCCTTTTTACATTTTTAATAATTGTTGACAAATGACAATTGCAGTAATATGATTGAGATGTGGCTTTGGGTGGAATTGAATTTACATTGTTTCAAAATGCAGTTTCATCCAGAGGAAAGAGAGGATGTAATGGAGTTAATAGAGTCTAAGGGAGGGTCTAAGATGGGGTCTAAGAATGACCCCAGAGGACCTCCCTTTGTGTCTCTGCTGCCAGAATATTATGCCACAGTTTCTAAGTGTTCATGTTTTAAAGACACTTTGTATGCACTCTGTGAGAGAGAGAGAGAGAGGGGGTGGGGGAGAGAGAGAGAGAGAGGGAGAGAGAGGGAGAGAGAGAGAGAGAGAGAGAGAGAGAGAGAGAGAGAGAGAGAGAGAGAGAGAGAGAGAGAGAGAGAGAGAGAGAGAGAGAGAGAGAGAGAGAGAGAGAGAGAGAGAGAGAGAGAGAGAGAGAGAGGAGGGGGGGGGGGGGGGAGAGAGAGAAAGAGAGAGAGGAAGAGAGAGAGAGAGAGAGAGAGAGAGAGAGAGAGAGAGAGAGAGAGAGAGAGAGAGAGAGAGAGAGAGAGAGAGAGAGAGAGAGAAAAAAACAAACATGAATTACATCTAAAATATTGACTGAATGTGATAAATTGCCATATTTTCAGTCAGACTATTCAGAAGACTTCATCAGGAGAGCGTGGGTGGGATGAACCGTACAGACTCCTGGGTAGAGGAGCAGGAGGGGATATTGAACCACAGCCTAGGCTCCCTGCCAGCAAGCCAGTACACCTCCCACCACCAGTGGGTGGTGAAGGGGAAGGAGAGTAGAGTAGGAAGGTAGATACTAGCAAGAGAGTCGACTCGGGGAGGAGAGTGTGTTTTGGTAGAGTCTGTCAGACTATGACCAAGACAATTCAAATGACCAAGAAATATTGGACCTGAGCCCCCACAACCAGACCGAGACTTGGTCTGGTTATACGCCTGGAAACACCAGCCTGGCCTCCCAGCCAGCGGGTCTGCCCAGTGTCGACCATCCACTACCAGGAGTCTGGACTAAAGGGGATAAAAATGGAAGGGAGGAGGAGGAGCAGTGGGCTAAGAGAGAGAGAGAGAGAGAGAGAGAGAGAGAGAGAGAGAGAGAGAGAGAGAGAGAGAGAGAGAGAGAGAGAGAGAGAGAGAGAGAGAGAGAGAGAGAGAGAGAGAGAGAGAGAGAGAGAGAGAGAGAGCAAGAAAGAGAGAGAGAGAGAGAGAGAGAGAGAGGAGAACGTGTCAAAAAGAGAGGAATTCTGAAGGGAGGGGTAAAAAGGGCGGCGGCGGCCGTAGCTCAGTTTGTTGGGCCTTGGCTTGGGAACCCGAGGGTCGCCGGTTCAAATCCCCGAAACGGACCAAGTACGGAGTGAGAACTGGTACTTGGAAAAAGGTGCCAGTTCGCCTCGTGGGCACTGCTGATGTGCTCTTGAGCAAGGCACCAGACCCCTACACTGCTCCCCGGGCGCTGTATATACAATAGCTGCCCGCTGCTCCTAATACTAGGATGGGTTAAATGCAGAGAAACACATTTCACTGTGTTTGGACTTTGAAGGAGACCTGGCGGAGGATACAGCTAAATAAAAGATGGAAGAGAATAAATAAATTGGGAGGGAATGGGAAGTAAACATTCCATTCTTCGTGTTGCATTTGGCAAATACAAATCTAGAAACTTGAACAGTGAAACTAGGAAGAAAATAGGAGGAGTGGCCATGAGAGGAGTGCTACAAAGAGTAGGGCACAACAGAGAAGGTGAGACAGAATGACAAAGGAGGAACAAGAAAGGGTGAAACAAATAGATGGAAGATGCAGAAAAATCATGATAAGGAAGGAAATGACGAGAAATAGGAGGCGGAGAGGGGTGAAAACAATATTATTAAGAGTAGGATAGGAGATGAAGAAAGATGGAGATGAAAGATTATGATTATAAAGAGGAGGAAAGAGAATCAGAGAGAATAATAAGGAGAATGAAAACGAGGACACGTAAATACTCCATACTTCACGAAAAGAAAAGAAAACTAATAATGTGACCACGATCAAGATGAAAAAAAGGGTACCAGGCTACAAGAAGAAATAGGAAAAAAGGAGGAGTAGGAATAGAAGCAGTGTGGAAGAAAGCAGAAGAAAACAACTTTGACCACCAGTAAGTCTTCCATCCACACACCATCCATTTTACTTTAGTAGCTGATGTTGATCATTTTGACATTATTTCAGACAAACATGAATGTTATATGCGTCAATATACTACCTAGGGCATCTGTGTTACCACCAGTGCTACATCAGCTCCAGTGCTGCTGTCACAGCTCAGACAGCTGTGACCTGTACGAGCAGTACGGGGTTGCATCTCCGCAGCCCGTCTTCCAACCAAGACCACACACTAGGTTGTTTGTCAATATGCTCCAAAACGACCCATATGTCGATGGTTTTGCTGGTTCGCTGGTTGCTCCGATCGAAGTATGTGTAGCTGCAGGCCGGAAACTTTGAAGTGGACAGGATTACTGTCGATCACTTTTTTCGGTCCGACCAATCAGGCATGACGGACGTGTCAATCAAATATTAGCTGACCAATTGTAGTCTAGAATCAGCTATCAATTACTTCTTTTAACCCGGCGAATTGCTTCACACAGGCGGGTTTATGAAGTAACTCCTACGCATTGGCTGTGTATACCTACGTCTACAGCTGGCAGGGTCTGTCTTAAGTTTAACTGGAAAATGGCATACTCCAATACTATATATTGTACAGAATTTGTAAAATTAATAATGAGAGCTTTCTTCCATTTTTATTTAGAAAATGTATTAAACATTGTTTTAACTCCCTGAACAGCCCTTTGTGGTATAGCCTATTTAGTGGGCTTACTTATTTGTAACACAAATACAGCCTCATTTTGTAAATGTGCAAATATAAGAATGCTATTTAATGAACACAAGCGGTCATACTTTTCAGAAAATTATTTATTTGTTTATTGAACAGAAACAACAACAAATTGCATAGATTTTCATATGCATATCATGCAATTGTAATTACTTTAATCCCAGATTTGATGTACGGTCTTATGCTAAAATAGGAATACTTTAATTCGTGACTGTGGCTGGAATAAGTTTGGGCCGCCAAACGGGCAGTAGAAAACACTGTTGACCCCAATCAACATTAGGAGATTCTATAACACTTGTTACACTTGGATGCATCGGAAGGTTAAACAGCAACAGACGCCGGTGGCTTTGACAAAAGTCTAAAAGGTTTTGACAAAGACGTTGAATATTCATCAAGTCACTCTTGCTTTATTGCCACACCGAGTACACTTGTGTCTTTGCTAACTGTTTAACATCAACAATCATACATAATAGCTGATTCAGTTTCCCACACATGGTTCCATCCAAACATGGATGGATTAAAGAGCTAAAAATGCATCTAAACCCGCCTCCTGTGTGAAACAATTTGCTGGGTTGAAACGTGATTGACAACTTATTCAAGAAGGTGATTGTTAATATTTTTATTTAAACATATTTAAAGCCTTCTGATTGGTCGGACTTAATTGACAGTAACCCCGTTTATTAGTGGCCCATTTCAAAGAATCCTGATCAGATATATAATCACTAGAGGTAGGGTATCTCCAAGCTTGTCAAACTTCAGAATGGACATTTTTGGTGAAGCAATGGTGAAGATAACTTCCGGGTTGCCCTACAAAAACCCGTCGGCCTCCCGGAGTGTCTAGTCTGTCGGAAATCCAAAAAAGGAAGAAGAAAAACATCATCCCTGGGGCACTCCCTGGGGCACTGAAATGCATCAAACGCAGTCAGTCCCGAAACTATCTTAAAGTATTGCATTTTTCCACTGACAATAAAAAGGAATGTCACATGTTCGCACACAGAAACTTGACAGTGGACGCAGGGCCAGCCGGGGCGCTGGACCGGCGTGGGAACGCCCGTATGGTTGTGTAGGGGCGTATGACAAACAACCGATTCTGTCGGTTAGGTTGGAGGTCTTGGTGCATGAATCATAAATCTTAAGCACACGAGGATAACTGCCATGCCGGCTTACCTCTCCCAACATCAATCGTTCCCTGACATTGCTGCGTAAACAACGTGTGCTAATTAATCAATGTGTCAATGGCCTGCACTGGGATTCAGACTCGTGAGTAGGCAGGCCCCCTCAGAGATGATTAGTTATTCGCCTCCATGCTTTATTTATATTGAACCAGCGATGGTTAGATTAGTGTCACAAAATATTAGGCGGGCCAACCTGACTGACTAACTGCATATGATATATCGGTGGCTCTTTAGGCACCGTCAGATGTTTGGTCTTGATTACCCAGTCACTTCACAGAGGTGATAGAAAAACTAAAAGGATAAAAATATTTATCTTGGATTCAACTCTAAAATAGGTTGTGCCTTGTTTAATGTTCATCTGCCTGTTTTTGCCTGTCCAAAGTATGAATCCATGGATTTTCTGTTGTAATGTACTGCAGGTCAAAGAATACTGCTAAATAAATAGTTTGATGGATTGGTGTGTAGTTAGACCGAATTGCCGACTAACATGATCTAAAGGGGAACCAATTGTGTTCAGTCACTCACTCTGGGGTTTTCCAGGGTGGTGAGGGGGAGTTGAGGCAGAGGCAAACAGACAGCAGCTTGTCTGGCAGACGGTGTAAAACCTCCGTCGCATTACCTCAGCCTGAATGCAGGCAGATCCCTCAGCGCCGGTGCTGATCCCTTCCACCACTGCTCCACTAGTCTACCGGGGTCTGGGCCTGTCTAAGCCCATGCTCGGTGACATCTGTCAACATGTGTATCGTCCTCCCAGGGAACAAAACGCAGCAGGGCCGCGCAGCACGGGAGTCACCTATCACTGCTAATACAGCTCAGCCGGCACAGGGATAAAGCGGTGGTGGGGATATCGCTGCATTAAATAATAAAATATACTTTGAGACTAAATAAAATATATTTGGAGAGAGAAACGGAGACATAGGGCTGCAGAACCGTAGCATTAATATGATTTATAATCTGAGGTCTGATTTGTGAAACTATACTTAAACTAACACAATTTTGACGAGCCAACATTCATCATACATTCTGCTGCTCTATGGCTCCGTTTCCGTTTCTCTCTCAAATATATTTTATTAAGTGCATGGATGTCGCCATAGGGCGTGAGCTCAAATCTGGGTGAACAAACTTGAATTGGCCAGCACTAGTAAGCTAAAAAGATAGTGTCTAAAGGTTTTAAATCAACACTGTCTCACTCACCAATGATGTTCACTTAAAGACGAAATCCATTCTCCTGTCCTTCTGGATGGATCGATAACCCGGTCATAAAGCTGATCCAAAAGAAGATGCCTTTCAATAGCTATGGAAGCTAATGCAGTGAGTCGGGATTGTCCTGTTCTGTTCCTCCATATGTTTTTAGAATATTAAAATGTCCTTTCCGCAGATGCAGTGGTGACGGGGATCGTTAAAACTTTTTTATAATGTCCATCTTTACACTGAATGGTCGTCTTGAAAAGGGACTAACTAACTAACTAACTATTGCAATTCCGCAACAACATCATCTTCACCTGTTGCCATTTCAACGTAAAAAACCAACGTAGCACTACGCTAGATCCTCTCGAGCCAGTATACCTTCTAGCACACTATGGACCTGTGGGGAAATCTGAAAGAATACGCCCATTGGCTACAAATCACTATATGATTGGTTGATCAAATTGTCAATCCACACGTTGGCTCTCATTCAGTCTAAGGGCCAAAGCAATCGGGAATACTTTGGTTGAAGGATATTCTTCCTAGAAAAAAAAAGCAACCTAGAAAAATATCTGATTGGTTGCATTGTTTTTCCAACACAAAACCACTCAAATGCGTAGTGCATGGACCGAGAAAGACAAACAAATCAACGTAACACTGTAATATAACAGATCAACAACACAGATACGATTCTCATTTATTAATTTAATTCAATTTAATTCAATTTAATTCAATTGTATTACATTTGATTAATACAACTAATTCGATATTTTTTTGTTTCATCTGAGAGTTCCAGGGTCTTCTCTGAATACCTTGAAGGCCCTGACGCTTCACCACTGGTGTAGACTGTGTAGAAATACACTTAAAACGCAATCAAATCCCCTTCTGAAAGCTTCATTCACTCTAATAAGTTTTATCCAGTATGATATCCCTGTAGATAAACAGGAAACAGGGTGTGACTCCTCCCCATTCAGTTTCTGGTTTCCTGCCCAGGCCCTGTGCCTTCTCCCCCCCAGAAGTTCTGCTGTAACAGTAGTAGGAGTGCTGGATCCAAGATTGGTTTAAATCATATACTGTAAAGGGTCCTTTGATGGAAGAATGAGCTACAGCGAGAGGTGGTTGTTGTTGTTGTTGTTGTAGTTTCAACAGCCTTCAATATAGTCATATATGGTGATCTATACGGCATGGCTTGTGCCTTTGTGTTAGTTCTCAGAAAATCGAAATGCAACCGCGGCAACCTCACCCTCCATCCGTCTTCTTCCTGGTGAGAGTTGTAGGGGGAAATCTATTCCAATGTAGGATGTCTTTCTTCCAGAATGTGGAAGCTGTCAGTACTGATTACTGCAGCACCATGATGCCTGCAGCAACAACAAACACCAAGCAATGAGCCAATCAACATGTGAACGCAAAAGTAGGAAAATACAAATCATGTCATAAAGTCACATGTGCAAATAATATTGGAGGGGCATATACTGTATGCACATGGAAATATGTGCATATATACACATACATAAGTAGAATATAAAAAGTGGTACCTGCTACTCAAGACATTACGCATACAAAATAATATATATATACCATGCTTAAAATGTATGTTAATGGCAATTCATACAATTTATAAATAACCTAATGTGATTGATGTGATGTGAATGTAATATATATTTTTTTAAACGTATAAGAGAGATGTGGGTGTTGTGAAAAAATGTTGTGATCATTGATAAGAGTGAAATCTCATCCTTAAAGAAAAAATATGCCATCTACCTTTTGCTCATGCAGAGTGAGGTTTTCCAAAAATGTAATTGCTGGCAAACCGAGCATGTAATTGCTTCTTCCACAGAGACATGGTGATAGCAACAAAAAAAAATCACAGAACTTGTGTTCCATTGGCAAGTGTACCAGACAATGTTCTTGTTGAGATCCAGACCTATCGGGAAGATTCATATGCTCACACATCAAAAATATACATGTCCAAGTAATTCAAGTACATTCAAGTACATTAACCTGAAGTGACTATAGCACAGCACTTCTAACACTACTCACATTTGCATAGAGATGCCAGAAACAACTGAGTGCCAATATTGTAATATTAAGGTATTTGATTATAAAATCAAGTCCTTGCCCTGTAAAAAAAACACTCCACCAGCTACCAATGATCAATGATGCTGCTACTGAATGGTTTGGGTGATCAATTTACTTTGCTGCAATTTGTGGCAAGACGTTTTGCAGTGCATTGATCCATTGTCCTCACACAACCGTTGTGTGAGGAAGACGTACACTAAGGAAGATGGGGCCATTAAATTGAGTGATTTCTTTCTGGGTTCTTTTTTTTGTTAAGGCCTTTGCAAATTGTCTATCTAAGTTAGGGATGATGGCTCGGGGGGGGGGTATTATACTGTATATAAGTTTGTATTTTTCAACGGAAACTGAAACTGAAACATAACGCACTAAAGCGTGCTTTATTGTCGACATCTGCCCCCACTCCTGGCACCCTTCGCTGAGCTTATGAAGTACTCCATCAGCTACAACGCTGCCCCAATTATACTGCCTTCGAGGCAGCCCTAAAACACGGCCTCTAATGTGTGAGTGACACAACCTGCTCTGGGTTGAAAAGTAATTGATTTTGTGGAAACAAAGTGGAAAGAGTGTGTGTGTGTGTGTGTGTGTGTGTGTGTGTGTGTGGGTTCCCCCAGGCAGGTATAAATGAATGATTGAAATACGCTACCTATGTTCTTAATTAATTTGTCTTGTTATTTACTGAAACCTCAAACAATTCAATTTACATTCCAAAGGGTTTTATTTCTCCGGGTTCCAATATAATTGAGGATTTTCATTTTCATGTTGAACCATGGAAAATGTATTACTAATTGTGTGTGTGTGTGTGTGTGTGTGTGTGTGTGTGTGTGTGTGTGTGTGTGTGTGTGTGTGTGTGTGTGTGTGTGTGTGTGTGTGTGTGTGTGTGTGTGTGTGTGTGTGTGTGTGTGTGTGTGTGTGTGTGTGTGTGTGTGTGTGTGTACGTGCGTGTGTGTGTGTGTGTGTGCGCGGGTGTGTGTCATTATTGTTTTTTAGGTCGAAGAATTGTTTGGTACAACAACTAAAAGCTGCCCTAGGCCCCAGTGTCTCTCCATGGTCCCCCAGGCCGACCCCTGGCCCGGGGCCACGGTGGCCGAGGGCTACGGCCCCGAGGACACCCAGAGAAGCTTCATCATGTGGTGGCTCCAGTGGTATTCCCAGCATGTTGGTCATAATCCAGATCAATAACCCTTGGAGACATAGTAGGAATAATAATAAAAATATTAATAATATTAATAATAATCATAATAATAATCATAATCATAACAATCATAATAACAATCATAATAATCATAATAATCATAATAATCATAATCATAATTTTAAAATAA